>APFE031227406.1:25974-187725 GCA_000404065.3 Pinus taeda
ATTATTATTATTATCATACACACACACACACACATATATACAAGCTTGGTAGATCATTTCATTTTCATTAAAATATAAGCAAGTTACATACACATATAAATAGTTAGGTGACCTCAACTTGCCCAGAGGGAAACCAAGTCTGTTGACCACCTAACAACATAATAAGCCATCAAGTAGCAAAAAATAATTAGTCTTTCTACCCAAGCAATATAAGTATGTATGTCTTTGCCTTGCCCAAATACTATTTTCCTATCTAGTAGCGGGAGAACTGTCGAAGGACAGTCAATTCCCCAATATTGACAGAGAGTTACCAGAGGCCGCGAAGTACACTTCACTCTGGGCCACCAAGGATGCGAAACGGATTTGCGACATCAAAATTTTGTAGGTGCTCATGGAGTGGAGCATCTGGATGTGGATCAATAGGAGGCCATGCCTGTCACCTACATTGCAGAATAGTCTGCATAGTTTTGCAGACTTCAAAGCTGATATGCACAACATCTATATCAGGGTGCGAAAGGATCTAGCAAAGCAGTGGACGAAGCTACCGTTTGTAGCCACTAACGACGTGATTTTTACTGTCTTGGAGACATGGCCTCCCGAATGGTGCGCTCCAGACCTTATAGAACTGGAGAAGGCATCTGCCCAAAAGAAAAAGGACGATGCTAAGCTACACGTCCCTCAATTAGCAGAGAAAAGGCGGAACAAAAAAGCAGTAGCTGAGGTAAGGGCAGTGCGCGAAGCAACACAGAAAGCTATGGAGCAGAAGAAGGCCGCAGAAGCAGCAGTAGCAGTGCAAGCAACAGAGGCAGATGAGGGCCAAGCAACATCCTCAAGGCAGGAGGCAGAGGAAACAGAAACAGCAGAAGGGAGCGCAGACCTAGGGGCCACGTCCACATAGTTAAAGTGCCCGTGCATCGCAGAGAGATCGGGCCCAAGGAAGAAGGTCAAGGCCTCGAAGTTGGCCATTGACCCAATCACCTTAACCGATGGTGATCTCCATGACATCGACAAAAGGGTCCACGATGTCACAGGTGAAGCACTTCAGGAGTTCATGTAGGAGCATCAGACTGTGTTGGGGGCCCTTAGGGCGCAGCTGCAGGAGTTACAGGTATGACCCCCTTAGGAAGGTACTTGTCAACCCATGTCGCAGTAGGCACTTCAGCAGCAGAGCAGATGTTGCGCGCAAGGATGGAAAACACAATAGTGTTGCTAGAGGGAGCACTAGTGTCGTCAAATGCGATGGATCAGTTTTCGGTTAGCATGAAGAAAGGCCTTGGCCTTAATCTCGCTGCCCTTCCTCGAGAAACGCTATATTAGCTACAGGATGGGATCACAGCAGAGTTGTGCGCTAGGGATAACCATGTGATCCAAGTTCTTAGCGAGCAAAAGATCAACATAGAACAGACTAGTTGGTGTCACAGAATCAACGGTTGGTGCAAACGGTAGATGACACTTGCCGACGCATCCCAGAGCTGGCCATAGCAGCAGATCTACCAGTAGAAGTGCGGATCCACAGTTTGGCAACTAGAGTTCGCGAGGCCAGGGAAGAGACGACAAGGGTGCAGCTGGAGCTGAATTTCCAGATCGGCGAGCTGCGGTTGAAGGTGCAGCTTTCCACTCCCCCAAAAATTAGAGAGCAGTGCACCAGTTCTATTGCAGCAGGGTTGGAAGAAATCTGAGGTGCAGTGCGCGACTGTACAAACATGTTGGAACAAGCACTTGAGGTTCGCATGACTTTGCAAGAGGATCCCAACATCCAGCAGCTGGAGACAAAGGCACGCGAACTCCAGCAACAGTACGATAGTATCAAAGGAACTGTGTAGACAATAGTTCTTACTCAGCGGCTTGCGAGGATGCAGCAAGCTAACGCATTAAAAAAGCAGGTGGACGCGACGCACCATAAGGAAGCAGTTCTCAAAGCGCGTGTTCAACCATGGATTGACGAATCCTTCACAATCATGACAAATATTGAGTAGAATCTCGTGCACATTCAAGGGATGCATGCGCAGATGCAGGGCAGCACAATGGACACAGAGGTCTCAAAGGAACAGATGCAGCAGGTCCAACAAGCAACAACTCAGTGCGTTGTGGACATCAGGACCGTTCGAGACCAGTTGGAGGGACTCTACGGCAAGATCACAGCACTGACAGAGTGACTCGAGGCTGAGTCATGATGTTTGTGTTGGGGGCCTGTTGGGCATGGAATCCCCCCACAACACGTTTTAGGGCTTAAAGCCCAAGTTTTGAGTGATATTATCGTAAAACTCCGCGAATTGCGGGCGTGAAATGTATGTTAAAGTCATAAGGTTGTCCGCCCTAAGTTTGAATGTAATGTCGGCATACCCATGGTCCGTGGACCATGGGATTGTATAAATAGAAAAAAGCTCTAAGTGTAAAATATAGTTAAGTAAGGAAGTGAGAGCGAAGTATAAGATAGAGGTACATAGTAAGTGCCTAAGTGTATCGTGGGTCGTGGTAGTAGGAAGAAGCTCTGCAGTTGAGTGCGGAAAGCCCTAGTAGAGTCCGCAACAGAGTGCGCAGACCCCTGTAGCTGAATGCGCAGGGTAGAGTTGAATCTGTAACCAGAAAAGAGATTAATAAAGAAAGGTTTTGTTACCAATTTTGTGCATCTCTTTTGAGTTATTACATGTTTGATATCATTTGCAATTATATTGTTTATTTACTGCGTGCACTTGTATGAATATTGTTAAGTATAACTAAAGGCATACAAATAAGCTAAGTTAATCAACTAATACTGGATGATTAGTAAGAAATTGGGTAATAACATTGTTCGGCCCACGAGTAGGGTTGCGCGAAGACAACATCACACGCTGCGAGTTACTGATAAGTGTGCGTAGCGACGTGCGTGCAGGGTCAAACCGCGGACTACTTGAACCCATCAGAGATCCCCAGAGTCTAGAAACCTAGTTCTAGCACCCTCCCATACTACTTTGGGTGAGACCTCAGTCCGCGCTCCATGGACTGTTTCCGAAAGGGCCAGTAGTACCGGGATTTGTTTGGCTAAATCACCTCCGAACCTAGGTCAGGCCCCAACAAGCCAATAATTAGTTTAAAAGGTTAGTGCTTTTTGGAAAGGGAGAAGGGTTTTTTTTTTTGCTCTTTAAAGATTTGGAGTGCGTGCTTACTTGAAAAACCTCTTTTTGCCTACAAACCAAAAAAAATCACACAACCCAAAAACGAACATGCAAAAGAAATCCAAGCCTTACGGCTTAAAATTAGATTTGGCCAGAAACTAAATATTTTCCTCAATGTTTCTGATTTTGTGAGATCACACTAAGGCGCAGGGGAAAAGAGAGTTAGATTTGACCTGAAACTAAATATTTTCCTCAATGTTTTTTATTTTCCGAGATCACACTAAGGCACAACAGAAAAGAGCATACGCATGAGAAAATTCCTTTCTTTCTGTTTCTGGTTTACCCAGATCGCACAGAGTCGCGAGACAAAGAGTATACAGAGAAATGAAAGGTATAGATTCGGTAATAAAAACCAATTATAGAGGACTATAAACCGAAATAAACATAGAGATAAATAATTGTAACTGCGAATAAAGATGGTATATCTCCAAATCTTTAAAATGATGTAGCTAGGGCTACCAGAAACCTTTTCACATGAAACAAAAGGGGTTTCTCACTGTAATAGATTCTCCTAACACAATAGAGAAATCCTCTAGGCCCGAAAGCGGTCAGAAACAGTAAATCTAGGAAACGACAGTCAGATGCAATTGTACCGGCTTCGGATTTGGATCACCAACGAATGCAGACCTCAAATAGCTCTGATACCATGTAGGAATTTACAGGGTAAGTTCCTTAGACAGAATACCAAAGGACACCGCTCACAAATAGATCACAGATAGGAACATCGATATTCTTGACGTGGTTAAAACCCTCGAAAAGGGAAACAGTCCACGGCCTGAGCCAACGCGGCCACTTCAGACAATTTATTAATGTAAAAGAAAGAAAAGTTACATAAGCTTCTCTCATGAACGGTCACCTTACAAATGACCCTCCATGCTCTTTAAATAGAAATCATGGACCAATTGGGTGTTAAACCATGGATCAAGTGTAGGTAATACCGAGGAGAAAACGAACTGTCGAATCACTTCATGTTTAGAACATATCATAACTGTCGGATTGTAAGTTACAAAATGTAAATAGTAAAAAAACACACTTTACCTAACTATACCCTAGACCAGGTTATACTTAACTATTTCCTATATGTCTGAATATCCTAACACTTTCCCTTCAAATCTTTTTTTAATTTTACTTGCATATTTGAATTACTTGCCCTCGGTTTCCTTTTCTTTCGTCTAGACTCCATAAGAGGCAAGGTAGACTTGCATTATTTGATCTTATAACCAATATTATCAGTAAACATCTTATGTGCCACCATACTCCTTCATATGTCAACTTTTCTCCGTGACGAAACTTCCACATCAATGTTGATCTAGGTGCTAGAATTCAATTCTAATTCTAGGAGGGTTTTTTAAGGTTAATCTCATTAATTTCTCAGCGTTCATAAAATCTTTCGTTTGATTTTAATTTTCAACGTGATGATGAGGGATTTTAAGGCTAATGTGACTAATTTTGCTGCTTTCAAAATATTGTCATGGATTTCCATTTTTTAATAGTAAAATTTATGTTTTATTTTGCTTTTTAACACAATGATGTTAAGATAGAGACATAAGAATTAACAAAAATAGATTTATTTATTTTTCCGTTCAGTGAAAATGTCATTAGCATCAAACTTAAGGACTGATTATGTTTTCGAAAATGAGATTATTGGTTAAACAATTAACAATATAAGTATAAATAGATACTTTTTAAATACAACAATGATATTGTTTTTGTTGTTTGATAATTTAATTTAGCATGATTATAACGAGAGTTATATAGTAGCTAGTATCTGCCAGCTAACTTAAATATAACTTAATGAAACAAAAAATAACAAAAACAAATATTTCATCACAAAAATAAAATTGCTAATAAAATATTATATTGTTGAATGTCATCATTAAAAATTAAGAAATATGATTAACTAATATTGTTTATATTAAAATACATATATCTCTATGTGTGTGTTTTAATTTTATTAATATATATCTTTGTCTATAATTAAATTTATTAAAATATGTTTTTAATATAATAATAAGTCATCTTAAATTGAAAATATTGTGAAAAATTATAATTCAAGAAAATACAAATAAAAAATCGAAATTTTAAATAAAAGAAAAATAAAACAAAAAACAAAAAATTAATAACTAATAAAAATAGAATTTACAAACCAACCCATAAAAAGACCACAACCAATCACCTTACGAATAAATAAATTTCAAAAATAATAAAAATTGATTTTCTAATGTTAAATTTTTAATCAAAGACAAATTAATACCCCATGAAAAACAAAATTAAAACCTAGCGCAATATAATAATAAAATTTATAAACAATTTAATGGTGACGGTGGCAGTACAAGGTACTGACCCACGAACCCGAAATCCATGAGTGGGGAGTTCTTTTATGTCGTGGATTAATATATGTTTATCAATTTCCTATATTTATTTAGTTTAATATTCATTTGTCAGTTTGATATATTCAACATATCTATTTTAACATTTAGCTTCTCGGTTTAATATATTTTTTTTATTTTAGTATATTAAATTTAGTATATTTGGTTAATATTCCACCATGAATATTTCTGTGTAATATATTTTAAATTAGTTCAATGTCTTTATTACGTAAAGTTTAATATATATACCATGCAATCTCGTGGATAGATTTGGTGCATTGAATTTAATCTACATTTATTTGCGATGGGTGGGCACATTCCATATAGATGTCAGCGACACCTACTAATTTAGTTATTATAATTCAATTCAAGGATGGTTTATAAGGTTAATCTGATTAATTTTGAGATTTTGTAATATCTTTCTTTGTTACGATTTAATGCAATATGACATAATAATTTTAAGACTAGCACAAACACATTAATAAGTGTGGTTGATTTATGTTGATAGGCTTAAATAAAGCTTTAAAATTATAAAAAAAATAATATTATTATAAAACTTCAAAATTATGTGAAGTCTCACTTGCACAAGTTGTTGAGAATGGGCCTCGTCAGTAAGGTGACAAAAGATCAAACCTCATGGGGAGTGGTTGTGCCTTGTGCTAGTGGGAGGAGACATGCTAAAAAATCCAATCAGTTAAGGCCCAGACTGGGTGTGATCCCTGGGTGAGTTTGAAGGCTTAGATATGCCTGGGTCGTGGATCCTCAAGCCACAGGTCAAGCCTGGAGGATCGCAAATAACTTGACAAACAAACAAAAAACTTTAAAATTATAAAAAACCCTAAAACTATAAAACCTATAATACAAAAATATAAATAGACATAATACACAACATACCCAACTAGTTTTATCAATTTGAATATAGATATTGCAAATTAGGTACTACGAATTGGTTGCATAATCATTCCACAACACTTTTTGAGTTATATCTTAAAGGATTGATTCACTACCCAAAAAAAAGCCACGACATCATTCAAAGTTGTACCTATTTTGTTCAATTCAACAACTATCAATATCACGAGGATTTTGTTGGAAGTAGTGCTTTCGTATGTTGTTGTGAGTTGTCATTGTGAATTCTCAAACATCAATCTAGAAGTTGTTGTTTCCTATGTCTAAGTTGTAGTTGTGATCTAGATGTCTAGTGAAAACTGTGCCTTCATGTAAAAGATTCATTGTAGTTGGCATGATAGTGAATGAAACAATTACATATTTTATTTACCATTTTTTCTTTTCACGGTGCATTCCTTGACTTCAAAGGTTTGAATTTATTTAAAGGATTCCAATCCATAAGTTTTTGTTTTTGTTTTGTTTTGTTTTTTTTTTTTTAGTTTATGAAGAGTAAAGTGTGCATGGATTAAAGGAGATATAAGGGATTAAAGTTTTTTTTTATGATGAAAGTAATTTATGAGATTGTTTTGTTAAAGGAGTTAAATATTTTTGTTTAACCGTGAAAATAAGTTTGTGAGTGGTGAAAAGGTTTTTATGGTGCATGAAATTAAGTTGTGGTTATTATTTGGTATGTAAAAAAAATTAAAAATTGTTGGTGGATATCAAATGGATAACAACAAAGAACATGTTAATTATTGAACAAGCTAATGTGATCTATCATGCTCTGAGAGCATTAGTCACAAGTAGTTCTTAATAAGGTCAAGTTGGTGTGACCTGTCGTGCTCTAGGAGCATCAATACATATTATTTTATACAAGGTCAAGTTGTAGAATTGTCTATTGAATACATTCTATGTTAATTTTTCATAGGGTTACATTGTTCTTTGTTTCGATAATTGCATTTCATCATTAATACATTAAGTTCACCCCATATCATCATCACATTATTCAGATCTACACCATTATCCATTAGCATATGCAATTATATATAAATAACAACATCATCATTATCAATGTAGTGGAACATAAAGGAACAATAGAACAAAGGCATGCACACACATAGAGACAACAACATTGGTATGAGACCAAGGCAAAACCCACTATGGTGAAAACCCTTACAAATATTCTTCTTCTTATGACGTCATCACATGATTCAAAAAAATAGAGTACAATGATCCATAACTTTATCTATGCAACAAAAAAACTATGATATACCTGAAACAAATCTAATCATGCTTGGAAATATAACCTTGATTCTGATGACTGCAATATGCTGTCATTGACTGTAGATGATTGTTGGATATTTTTTTGACTATGTCGAACATTGTTGAACATTGAGTGGAAACTTTGGAATACTAAAATCTCATCTTTGAGTCTCGGACGAAAGGAGTTGTACGAGTGTCTATAACAGACCTGGATTCTCTCTGTGAACTGTATGTCAGCATCTATGGAAGCCTGGACACTCCCAAACCATTCTGTGCATGCGTCCAGAGACCAACTCACCATATCTTCTCAAAAAACCCTTGGACGCTCTCTTATAGTAAATGTGCATGCGTCTAGGACCTCCTGGACACTCTCAAGACCACTTTGTCCGAGGACTAACACCTCTAGATCTGCCTATGGAACCCTGGACACTTTCATAAGCTTTTGTGCCAACGTTAACAGGTCTCTGGACACTCTCATATGCTTATGTGTTAGTTTCCAGGGAATAAAATGTCCAGTTTTGTGCCAGAGTCCAAGGTTAGGAATCCCTAGATTATAGCAAGCTTCGACCTTGAGATTGTGGACCCTTGTGCAAACTTTCCTCCAACAGACCTGTGTGAATCAAGACAATAAGAGAATAGAACATGGCTTGATCAAATGTGTATAAATGAGCTTGAGGTCTCTTCTATTAATAGGTTTTCATGAGGGTACACTTGGGGTCAAGCAATTACCCATGTAGTTAGTGCACACCCATTCCATAATACATGTATGAATAAAATAATTCATAACTTAACTTCTGCTTGATGAAATTGGGTGATATTTAGGTAGATTTTGGTCCTCGTGAAAAGAGTTATCTAATACAAATTATTATATAATTAATTTGAGCTTTCTAAGGTGGAATTTTATTGCAATTGCAAAAATTAGCACTCCCTCTCAACTAGGGAGAATTCCACCTGCCAATATATGTCCATCGATCAATATGTCATTTTGGAATCTTCACGTGTCATCATGTATCATCACATATCTTATCTGTCATGTAGCCAGCATGCCATATCCATCTCAAGTGTATCATCATTGTACATCTCGATCTATCATTTGCTTATTCTTACTTATCTCTTGATTGTTCCTACTTGTATGTTGAACATTCTCGGAATTAGAAGAAGAAGAATTTGTTACCGGTGTGTTATCAGGAAAAATAGTGTCCATTCAGAGCTACTAGTCCCACTAAGACGGGTAGCTATCTTAGAAACAAACAAACCAAAGTTACTTGTGTTTTCCTTTATGAGAGATAGATGAGAGAGAAGCAGAGAGTACCAACCTCAGTATTTCGCTTGTCTCCTTGCTTGTTTCCTCCCTCCTTTGACAGAGTTTCGCCACTCCTTCCTCACTTGTCTCGCTTCAAAGAACACCTGTAGAGTCAAAGCATCATAATACCATCAAAGCATAGAGATCTATAACCATAAACAATATAGGATCAGAAGTATATTAACCATACAAATACATACATCAATACGAAATTCAGAAATATACAAGTATATGGAGGAAAACTCAAATAGCTTTATTGATAGAAGTAGTAG
This sequence comes from Pinus taeda, assembly GCA_000404065.3. Classification (NCBI taxonomy): domain Eukaryota; kingdom Viridiplantae; phylum Streptophyta; class Pinopsida; order Pinales; family Pinaceae; genus Pinus; species Pinus taeda. The sequence continues at coordinate 35,222 of APFE031227406.1, forward strand.
AAGAGAGGATTACAACCCAATGGTCTGACACAACGCCATCCTCCCAGCATGAAAGCCCTCTTCACCTCATGAAAATCTAGATCACCCAACACTATAATGTTTCACAGAGAAACCAACAACACTTCCTTACAAATTACAAGATTCCAGCCTCTGGATCTCTGGGATGAGGGATCCATATATAGATATTTGCAGGTGGGTGAGTTAGCTTATGGGATTTTGATTAGTGTCATTTCACTGATAATTCTTGGTTCCACTTGGAGATTTCATGAACTCTTACTCATCCTTGGGTGAATTCAGAGAGGCAAGTGTCAAATGAGTAGTTTCTAGAAGATTTTCTAGGTTTCCACCTAGTAAACTGCCTCTGCCATTTGTCTGCTCTCGCTCACCGCACCCTACAAAAGGGCCTTTCAGTATGCATTGCACTTTTTGCATGTGACAGGTGAGATTCATTGCACCCTCAGCATGGAGCAGCCTGTATGGTCTAGTTTTGACCAGTTCTGAGCAGTTTTTCAGGGAGAACTTCTGGGAAATGATATAATCAGCTGACCTTGTTCCTTTAGGGTATGAAACAACACTTTTAGGGGTTTATAAGCTCTTGGTTTATGGACATATGTGATTGGGATCGCAGTTCCCAAATATGTATATAACATGGAGGGGAGCTTAAGCTACCACCCTTTATCCATCAGGCTGTTACCTGGAATCTTTGCCAGTGGGCTGCTACCCGGAATATCATCAATCATCATCAGAGAGCATATCATCAAGGAGAAAATCTCAACTTGGAACCACATCGGGGAGCACATATCGACCTGGAATCTCATGGGGGAGTTATACATCTACGACCCCATATCAAGAAATAGGATATCCAAACACACAGGAGGTAAAATCCTCGCCCATGGAATCTCATCAGGGAGCTTACCCACAACCTAGAATCTCATCGGGGAGCTTAGCCTCAACCCAGAATCCCAAAATGGGGGTAACTCTCAATCCAATCCTATTTCCTACTTATCTTCCGAATAATGGCTCTTAGTATTAATGTGGTAGAACACCTTCATAATAATCTACTTGGGTTGTACGCCCTAAGTACACTCTCAACTCGTTGGCTAGACGAGGAGCAATATTCCAAACAAGCCTTGCATGTGGATATGATGCCAACTAGGGTATACTTTGCAAAGACTAGACATGGGAGTAGCACTCTCAACCCTATGGGTAACAGGTAAGGGTCATGCCCTATTGTCTAGAGTTCCCTCAATCCAGAAGCCCTTCCCCCTCAATTCCTCACCCTGGGAGCTCAAATAGGGGAGAAGAGTTGGCTAAGTGTCCTTGATCAGCGTTGCTCTCATCATACTCATATTTGGTATCAGCTTGTCTCAATAGAAGTTGTTTCATGTTCTTACATAACATCAAATCAAATATCATGTTAGAACATAAATAATCATATAAATCACAAAAGGATGCCATAATAATCCTCTCTCTCAAGGAGGTGCCAACCACAAGCCTGAGCTTGTCTCAAACAACTGCATTGTCTCAATATATGAGAGTATCTCAATCCCAACTACAAATATGGGACTTTCTGCTAATCAGATCTCAATTTATCGACATCATATCCAAATCATGCTCAGATAGCTCTCTAAGGAGCTTCTTCATCCTGCCTCACAGCTAGCCTTGCTAGCAACATTGTACTCATTCTCAATCGTACTATGGACTCTCATCCAAGATATCATGGAAGATCTCATCCTAAAGAAACATTCAAATGTGCTTAACAACAATGAATCCATGTAGTCACATATCATAAGAGAAATATCGCATTCTCAAAATTAGAACACCTCATGCAGATATTTCAAAGCATTCTTGGTGGAAACTCTATGTGAATGAAATAGCTTGATCATGAATTTATTCAAGTTCTATGCACATCATATATATAGAGATGGATGTTCAAAATGAAACATAAATGCTTCAAATAATTGTCGGATTCCATGTCAAGTTCAACAACATATTGAACTAAAAATCAGAGTATCCAAGTATTTACATTTTCATTATTTGAAAACATTTTCCAATAACTTTTAAATATGGAATTTCTTTCCCAAATTCCATAAATCGATTCATCATGCCATGATACAACATTTTGGGCTTCAAATTCCATCTCCCTCTGATTTAGATCATCAAAGGCTCATGACCCGTCACAAGCAGATCATCAGGATATAAAACCAAGACCATAATCAATATCAATGCCATACCTTGGAACTCATCATCCTAACTTCATCAGATAATTGTCAAATATAGACATATCTAGATTGCAATGCTCTAAGCATAATGCCTTGCTAATCCAACATAATCATCCTTACATAACTCAATGTTGTACCATCACATCAACAAAGTCAATTTATCAAAGCTTAGAAGTCAGATCACAACCATTATCAAATTCATCATTATCACAATACTAATACTTTCAACCAAGAGACAGGTGGAGCTCATATCAAATCATGAATTCATCATGCTAACAAGTTGCCATCAACCATGCATTATCAATCAAAACTTGATCAAGTCATTCTCATTCTCATAATACAAGTCATTTATGTCACTAGGTGCAAATGCATACACCAAGGATGAGTCATGCAGGTTCCATTTTCATGCTGACTCACAACTATCATTACTTCAACCATTGTGTTACGAACAAGGAGGCCAATACAAAATCATTTTTTTCAAATATTCACATAAGTAATTATGACCACATAGCATCATATCATTAGACATCAGGTCAAGTCCGAATTTTCTATTGTAGATATATCTATACTCAAATAATATCTCAATCATCAATTCAAAGTTATTGTCAAGCATCATGACAAAACATTGTTTATATATACTGGTAATCCAAATCATGCCAACCTCTTGTAGAACAAACATAAAGACATGTCTATATGTATGTCTTAGTCACCTACAAACACAAGTTCAATATGCATGTTCATGTTATGGAAAACATTCAAGCTTTTCCTGCTTGCAGATCTAGCCATCTAAAACACATCTGTGGAGTTGACATCTTCCAGGTGACCATCTAGTTTCATCCGGTTTCCAAAACAAGATCATGGAGTTACCTAGTTTACCAGCTAAAAAACTAAAAAAAAAAATGTTAGGAGGCCAATGCATAAGGACGAGGTTAATATCATGATTTGGTTATAGAAAGGGACAAAAGATACCAAGTTGCAGAAAAAGAGATCCCACAATATCAATATAAATTTGACCCTTAATAAATCCTCATGGCTTTAAAATGAATCCACTAAAGATATAAACATTTGGCCAACATGCCATCAATCTTGAAAATCTTGATAGAGATTTTCACTAGAGTGCAACCACATAGAAACCGCTAGAGATTGCATGAACAATTGCAGTAAAACATACCAAAGGGAGATATTGCAAAATCTCAAACTCGATGATTATTATTGAACAGAGTCAAAGTAGTGACCTACCTTCATATTTGAAAACCTTCAAAAACTATTTGTGATATGTGTAGAAGGGATGCAAAATCGAATGGAACTAGGAGCCTTTTGTTCCTTCTTAATGAAATCTCAACAAACCATAGGCTTAAAGGAGTTCGCATGAATTAGGGAGAGCATACACACATAGATTGTTGTGCTTTGTGCATAAGAAGGGTTGTGATTTATGCAGAAGAAGATCTATGTCACTTTATGTTTATCTACATAGACAATTGAAAATTGAAACCGTAGGTGATGACCAGATGAGAGGTTTGGTAGCAAAACGCCCAAGAGGATAATAACCAATGAACTAGTAATCAATAAAAAAAATTAAATGACACAGTTTTTTATAAAAGAGTTAAAATTACACAAGCATGAATCCAACGTGAGTTGAAATATGTATGCTTATTGGTGTAATTATAATATTATAAACATGAAAATTAATAACAAGATTATTTTGTTTTTTTGGCTTCACAAAAATGTTATTGGATTCAAAATTCTGAATAAAGAAATGGATTTTTCATAAATATAATAAGAATATGAGTTAATAGATTTTATTTTTTTTCAATTTGTATTTTAAATTAATGTTAATCAAAATTATAATAATGAAATTTTTAAGAAATTTAATATTTATGCAAGCAGGTGTTCTGTTGACGGTGTTGGAGCCGCCAACAAAGGGAATCTCCCCAGTATGAAGTCCCAACTAGACCTCACATCGTTTGGTGTAGGAGTCCCATCTGGTACGATAGCTCAGTTTCCATTATCTTAAAGATGTGCCTTGGCTCTAGTTGTCATCACATGAGAGTGTTACGTTGGTATCTTCAAATAGCAAGGTATGCTTGCCTGGTGAGAGTGTAATGTAACTCTGTGTCCGGGTTCTCTTACTGTCAAAAGGAGGAAGTGAAGTGATCCTCTTGATGAGAGGGAATAGTCCCAACCCAGGAAGAAACACATGTGAACAACAACAAGGGTCTATCCAATATCCAGTAGAATAGTCCAAAATGGATGCGGTAATCGTGAAAACCAAAATTCAAGAGAAAACACGTACACCGTCTAGCGTAGTAGTCCACATGGGGGTGATGGTAGTTAAAACCAAGAAAACACAAAGATGGTCTGCCTAATGTTCGACGAAGTAGTCCACACGGACGTGACAACAGTGATAATAAACTATCTTAGTACAGTTTAACAAACATGCATTACAAATGTTTAAAGAATAGACTTACAAACGGATACAAAACATGCGTGAAAATGTGCTGGCCTGAGACAGGTTTCTGAATTAAGCAAAAGATCTGAGATACATCTGTACACCATACATCATTAGTCCCAGTAGTGGAACATTGGAGCCACCCCTTGCTCCTCAAAGAACAGACTACAGAATCTCAAGGCTATGTGGGAGGAGCCAAGGTTAAAATTCCTTTGCTCATACAATGAGGGGGTATATATAGCCAAGGGGATTAACTGAACCTTGTGACTCTTCGAATTCCCTCATGACTATTTGACTTCATATGAATTTTCGACTTTACATGACTCTTCAACTTCATATGTGGGTATGTTGGACTTCCACTTTATATTATATTGATTACAACAAGTATGGCCCATGCTAGTGATGTGGCCGAGACAACTCATGACACAACTCAACATGACACTGTTGACATGTATTGTTTGACTGTGGTGTCTATGTCGAGTAGTTTTGTTGTTGAGTGGTAGTGTGCTCTTGATGTAACATGTCTTCACCTCCACATGGAAAAATGTGCAGGGTCTTCGATGGACTTGGTATTTTCTTGATGGTGCATGTGTATGTGTCCCGTTTGCTCGCTGCTCGATGTGCTTCATGCATTCGTTCAAGCGAGTAAGTCTTCTAGCATGCGCCTCTTCTCCATCCCATTTGTTGTCGTGTCATGTTTCATCAATGTAAATGTTCCTACAATCAAATATAGAAATATCCTAGCCTGACATGATGCATTGCCTTCTGTTTTGGTGCAGGTAACTGAGAGAGGAACAAGGCACTGAAACTGCACAGAGCACAGAGCACAGCTCAGGCCAAGATGTAAGGCTCTGGAGCATTGTCGAGAAAAAATATGCAGATGTCACTAAGAGGCAGATTTGTGCAATTCAGGACAACAGTGACAGTTGCGGGGTAAAACCCATCCCGGAGGCAAAATTGTGTAGTTTCTGGGAGGAAGACCAGGCAAGGCGTCGGGGAACAACTAGGCCAATCTGTGTAATTTTTCAAGGGGAGCATTGGGCAAGTCATCCAACTAGGATCTGCGCAGCTTCTCCAGGGAAGACAGAGTGGGTAGCAAGAGGCACTGGCAGGAAAATCTGTGCAATTTTCTAGAGGAGGATAGGATCGGGTTGCAAGAGCTGCTGATCAACATTGCACAATTTTGGGAGGTAGTCCAGGCCTAAACATCACTGCACAATTTCTGGGCTGATTGCAGAGAGGGATAGAGGACAAGTGACAGATAGATCTGTGCAATTTTCTGAGTGAGAGCACAACAGGCCAGCAGGGAATCCTTCCTATCAGATCTGTGCAATTTTTAGGCTGATTGCAGAGTAGGGTAGAAGGGCAGGTGACGGAAAACTCTGTGCAATTTCTGGGTTGATGACAGAGAATGCCAGTAAGTAAGTTTGCCTGTCATATCTGCATAATTTCTCAGGACAATGCAGTGATAGGCAGCAGAGGCTTTTCCCACATGTATGCACAGTCTCTGCAGGAAGTGCAAGGCAGTCAAGTTGGACAAGTTCTGCATAGTTTTGGTGATCATTGTAGCCCTGGGTCACATCTCAAGTCATTTTTCCGGTTGACTAGCGGGAGACTTGATGGGCGATCTTATGGAAAGCGCAGACTGGATCAAGTTCTGGGATAACTTCTGCACAGTTCTAGGAGACATTCAGTTGGCTCATTTCCATAATTACGCAGTGTGAGCTGCCTGAAGGATAACCTCAAGCTCTGCACAATTCTAGGCAGCAGTGCAAGGTCACTCAAATCGGGGTCCGACTGAAGGAGGGTTGTCTGGACGACATATTTTCAGGAAAAATTACTAAGTGTGAAAGCAAGTGGACTTGTTCATACATGACATTGTGATCACACACTTAGCATGACTCGACGATAAGACACCTCAAACCAACAAGACAATCACATGCTTACTGAGTGTGACTGATGTCGACAGAGCGGAAACAACTAATGCACACAAAGGCAAACCTTCAAAATTACCAGAACAAACTCACAAACATGACATAGCAATCAACATACCAAAGCTGAAAATTGGTCAAACAAGCGAAAAGGAAGCAAGACACGTAGAGGAAACACATGAAATGACTTTGTGCTTGCAAACATGCATGTTATTGAAGATAGAATGATATGACAATGACAAGTAGTCCTTCAAGCTACACTAAGAAATGTACTTCAAACGATATTCTTTACTTACCAAACTTACCCTCCCATCCGACGGAGTTTGCTTGAGGTCTCGATCTCTTGTCATAACTCAGTTCCTTGGTTTTTGTCCTCAACTCCTTGAGATTCATCTGGCATGTCATCTTTCCTTGTGGTCACCAAGAGATAGATCTGTGTAGTTTCAATGAATAGTGACTTCTGTCGGGATGATCTGCGCAGTTTTCCAGAGCAAGGTTGGGTTGTCTGCTATATGCAATTTCTAGGAGAAAGGTTGTTCTCCTGTTTTGCGCAGCTTTCTAGAGCAAGGTTGGCTGCCTAATCTACACAATTTCTGAGTGCAAGGTAGGTTGGATAGCTAGGACAACACTGTGTAATTTTCAGATGCAAGACATTTTTCCAGAGTCTTAGTTTCATCTCTAGTGTTGCTCTTTTGCCAGTAGGCCTGGACAGTACCCCAGTGGAGTCATGTAGGAACAAAAGTATCACTCCACTCCCAATGAGCCTAGTCAGTACCCGCCTATTCCACTTGGACCCCCACCATTGTTTCTTTCAGTTTTTCAGTTTCCTTATTTGTAGAACAATTTACTATTTTTGGCAGTTTTTCGGGTCTTGAACTTCCGAAGCCATTTTGAGGCCCTAAATGACGCTTTTTTGGGAAAATTGGGACCAACATGGGTCTTGGACCAATGTTTTTCACTCAAAAGTTGTATTCCTCGGATAGATCTTTCTAACAAGGTATTGTGCAAACGGAGATCGTATGCCAAAGTTATGACCCTGGGAAGTTGATGTACCAATTTACCCAAACAGGGCCCATATTTTGGCATTTCATCTCATATGGTTAGGTGTTTGGATGTTTAGGGTTTTCCATTGTTTCTCAATAATAAATAGGCCTTTGAGCCTCATTGTAACACAGTTCAAAGGCATGTAGCCGCCACATCTCTTCTCAGAGATAAGTTACCATCTCCCGAGCTAGTCTTATTTCCATTCTTTTTGTAAGCATATTTCAATATTTGATATTAATGAAATGAAGTGTTATTTCTACTTCATCTTTGTATTTATGGTCATATCTGTAATTTTTTGCGTTCCTATTTAAATCTGGATTAGTGGTATCAGAGCAGTCTGCTCCTTCTCTTTTTTTCTTTGCATGTCCCTAACGAGGTTGGGATATAAGGAGTTAGGGCTCGATCTGGTTTAACCTTTGCAATATCAACTTCGCAAACCCTGAACGCCGCCCATGGGGGAAGAAAAGAAAGACGACAATGCGGGAGATACTATCAAAAAATTGCTCGAGGAGGCCCTCGAGAATAAAAGGAACGTGATGATGGATAACTTTGCCCAAATCCTTTAACGGTTTCCCACTAGTGGCACATCCACATCCAACAGCCACTCTGGAGGCTCCACAACTTTTAAGGTAGAAGTAAACTTTGACATTCCCATATTTGAGGGCCAAATAGATGCAAATATCGTAGATAAATGGTTAAATCTGCTAGAAGGATATTTTTATGTTCATGATTTCTCTATCCAGTCAAGTTGTGGAGAGCCCGATTGTAGCTATGATGGACATAGGGGAGGCTCTCATCCCATGTGCGTGGATGCTTTGACTTGTACATGCACCGAATGTGTACGATCATCCTGTTGACATCCTCTGCCTAGCCATCATTTTGGGGATGGAAAGATGTGGACTTATTGGGCATGGCGTCCAGCATCGACTAGGGACTGGACCAAAAGGTATTGAGGAACCTGTTGTACCAATCTGAGATGATAGACTGTGGGATCCCAAAGTGTAGCCACACTCGTTCAAAGAAGAGTTTAGCAGTGGCTTCTGTTGTGATACTCTTCTTGCAGGCTGCCATAATGGCCATCTTCGAGAATCGTTCGACGACCACAAAAACACAGTCGTTGCCATGCTTAGTAGAAGGAAGGCTTGACATGTAATCCATGGATATGGATTCCCAAGGTCGACTACGGGTAGGCAGCAGAGTATAGAGACCATGCTTCTTTATGGTCAGTTTGGCGATGGTGCAGGCAGTGTAGGATCTGATGTACTTCCTGACATCCTATCAAAGATTTGGCCAATAGAAATACTTCTACAGTACTACCATTGTTTTCTCGACTCCAACATTCTTAGAGGCTTGACTGTAGTGGGCTTCCCAAATCATCTTCGTACACTCGCTTGAAGGAACACAAAGATGTCCCATATGGCATAACAACACATCCTAGATGTGAAAACCTGGAACTTGTTGACCTGATCTGAAAATGAGATCTTAGACTAATATTAAGGTATTACAGACTCATGTGCATGGATTTGCCTATATTACTTAGTGCAATGGATCGATAAGATTGTGAATAATATAGACAATTAGAAGTTAGAGAAACATAATAGACAAACACACATAACACAAAAGGTTTAATATGGAGTTCACCCAAAACTCTTGGGCTACGTCTCTTGGTCCAACCTTCAGTGGTGACCTCTATATTATGTCTTCAAGAGCAGAGTTTTACTAAAGTGAGCTCAATTTGAGTCTCAACGCAACAGATACAAAACAACAGGAGTTTACTTGAATCCCTTAAGTCTCTCTGAGTACACAGACTCTCCCTCTCGCTCTCTATCTCTGTTTTATCTCTATCTCAGCACTGCTTGCCTCTGTCTCTATCATTCAGTGGCTTTTAAGCCAATCGACGTTGTCTGTTCGTTTCCTCTTCTAGACTCTCTGGCTCTTGGCCTATGTCCGCTCAAATCCCCTCTGAGCATTAAGCAATCATTGCTAAATGTCTTCAGGGATGGTGGCCACCTGTTCTGCAATGAAGGGGACCATCGGTGCCTTTGAAATTCCCAAAATAGTCGTTCTTTGTTTACACAAAGAAATACACAAAACACGTAAAAATCCGCCCAAACACATTTTATCGGATCTGAAATATTATCAATTCTTCCCTATAATCCTTTTGGATCCGTCTTCGAGCGCTATCACAAGTGATCATTGATCCAACGATTATTATTGATTCCGGGTGGCTTATGCGCACGAAGATTACCCGCTCGAAAAGGGTGTTTTTCTCTCTCTGGCGCCTGGCCACGTGGCGTCTAGTGTATGGGCTCAGGCAAAGCCCGTCCAATACCACTCACTGCCTAAGGCATGCCCAAAATCCCGCTTGTTACGAAACTCAAAATATCTATCACTGCATGTATAAACCCTTTCGGGTCTGTTTTATCGCCTAGTTCTCATTTCCTTTGTTTTTTGTTTATTTAACGAAAATGCGAATTTACATTGAAAAACTCCTTTTACAAAACTCAAAATATATTAAATTCCATTCCCCGTAGGGTCTGGCTATCGCAAGTCGCAAGTATATCGGCCCCGCTCCTTTGTATTTCTCTGATGCGATAAATTGCAATCGCATATCGCATAGTCCCCAGGCTATTAGTAAGCACTCCTTTGTATTCTACCGATGCGATATCGCGAGTTAACCTCGGTCGTCAATCTGTGTGCTTGATCGACGGTCCTCGTTGACTTGCGTTGATCGCTATCACAACTGTCATATGGCCGCCTCTGATAACCTCTGCTTGCCATCGCCAATTGCGATATGCCGATCTGATCTGGACCATTGATCGGCCAGATCCGACGACTCCTGTGCATCATTTTTCAAGTCTCCGATAGCTCTGTTTTCACTATTTCTTCATGTTTTTCACTCCCGATAGTGTTTTCCACTATTTTTAAAGGTTCAATCTTTTGCGATAGTTTTTTATTTTTGAAGACTTAGAGGTTATTTTGGATCCATTTTGGATCACGCCTTCCCACTGAAAAAGCTTATGGACCACCAAAAGCTGGTTTTTAAGCATCGATTAAGTGAGGATACAGCTTCCTCCCTTATCCAATCTCTATCCATTGTGCATTTCTTGGTTTTGAACCTTTGAGTCCGATTCTCAGGTACTCAACATCCCCTCTGCACATAGTTCTCACCTTCCTGTCCAGAACTGTGTCTTCCTGCAACTCATTGAGATATTTAGGCAAGAGATCATCAATAGAAGGCAATTGACTTTGCTCTTTGGGATCTTCAATCAATGAAGGTTCATATAGTCTCAAGTTCTTTGCATTAATGACTAAATAGATATGCATATAAGCTGGCAAATCAAGGCAAAAAGCATTTTCACCAATTTTCTCAAGTATCTTGAAAGGCCCATACCTTATTGGCTTCAGCTTCTCACCTTCACCTTACATTATATCTTTGCTGATGTACAACTAGACTTGATCCCCAACTTGGAAGCTATGCTCAATTCGATGCTTGTCATGCCTTGCCTTGTACTTGGCCTCGCTTATTTCCAACTATTCCTGCATTGCCTGGTGAATTTCTTGGATCTGTTCAATGAACTTGGTTGCTTTGTCCACATCACTGTGTCCATCAAATACTATGTCTTTAATAAAGACAAAATCCAAGGGAGACTTTGGTATAAAACCAAAACAAGTCTCAAAAGGAGATCTCTGAGTAGAAGATTGCTTGGCACAGTTGTAAACATGTTGCACATAACACAAATTTTCATCCCAAAGCTTGGGATGCTTGCTGCAATAGCCCCTGAGCAACTGGATCACTGTCCTGTTGACCACCTCTGTTTGGCCATCTGTTTGTGGATGAAATGTTGTGCTCTTCTTCAATCTGGTGTCCATCAATTCCCATAGACTTGACCAAAACTTCCCTACAAATCGGGAATCTCGATCAGATACAATGGAAGTGGGTAACCCAAAATGAACCCATACATGCTGAAAGAACAACTTCACTGTTTGTTCAGCTATAATCTGCTTGTTACAAGGTATTAAAATACACATTTTGCTGAACCTGTTGACAATAACATATAAATAATCATGACCTTTTCTAGATTTTGACAATCCCCCAATAAAGTCCATGGAAACACTTTCCCAAGGACGAGAAGGAACTGGAAGTGGAGCGTACAAGCCTAATTTTATATTACTAGGCTTTCTTGTAGCACACATGGTACACCCTTTAATATATCTAGAAATTGTTTCATGCATTCTTGGCCAATAACAGAACCTTTGCAACTGTTTTACTTACACCAAAATGACCTGATATTAGACAAGTATGTGCTTCTCGGATTATGTTAACTCTTTCAGTTTGAGTAACGAATAACTTTCCCAAATGATATAAGAGTTGGTCCTTAACATGATAATCCAATTCTTCTACCTGTTTTCCCTGACTTAAAGTTGCATATACATCTTTAAAATCCACATCTTGAGCATATTGTTAAATGTAGCTTTCATGCAATACTAAGTTATGCTTAAGTATAGTAGATGCATTTATGATTGTTCTTGATAACATATCTGCAACTTTATTGTGTATGCCTTTCTTATATCTGATGACAAGATGAAATTGCTATAGAAAACCCATCCACCTATAGTGTCTTGATTGCTGCAATTTAGTTTGTGAGTGCAAATATTGAAGTGGTTGATGATCCGTATGTATAATTGTTTCTTTGCCCATTAGGTAATGTTTCCACTTTTTCACACTTTGTAATAATGCATACAATTCTTTATCATATGTGGGATAATTAACTACTGCAGAAGTAAATGTCTCAGAATGATAACATATGGGTTTACCATGTTGCATCAACATTGCTCCCATGGCATAGTCACTGGCATCTATTTCAATCTCAAATGGTCGTTGAAGATCTGGTAGTGGTAGTATTGGTGTCGTACTAATTTTTTGTTTTAAGGTGTCAAAGGCTTTCTGCTGTTTGCCTCCCCACTGAAACACCTTGTTCAATCCTGTTAAAGCATGTAAGGGAGCTGCAATCAAGGAAAAGTTAGCAATAAACTTTCTCCAATATTTTGATGCTCCTAGGAAACTCCTGACTTCTGTAGTAGATTTGGGTTTAGGCCATTTCACAATGACTTCAACCTTAGAGGGATATATCTTCAATTCACCACCCCCTACAATATGACACAAATAATTTAAAGATGTTTTGCCAAATTCACATTTTGATAATTTCACATAGAGATTTTCTCTTTTCAAAACATCTAGAGTCTGCTTTACATGCTTCAAATGTTCTTCCCATGTTTTACTGAAAACAAGAATGTCATCTAAATATACAATTACAAAATTATCAATAAAAGGTCCGAGTACATCATTCATAACTCTCATGAAAGTGGTAGGAGCATTAGTTAAGCCAAAAGGCATAACCAGCCATTCATACAACCCTTGTTTTGTTTTGAAAGCAATCTTCCATGCATCTTGTTTTGCTACTCTGACCCGATGATAGCCACTACGCAAGTCTAACTTGGAAAAGTAAACTTCTTCTTTCAACTAATCTAATAGATCATCAATGCAAGGAAAAGGATAAAAATTCTTGATCTTTATTTTATTCAGTGCTCTGTAATCAATGCACATCCTCCACGAACCATCTTTCTTTCTCACCAACACGATTGGAGATCTGCATGGTGATGTGCTTGGTCTTATGAACCCTTTATCGAGTAGCTCCTGTACCTGCTTCTTGATCTTTGCGTTCTCTAAAGTGGATAACCTTTACATTCCGATGTTAGACAATGGAGCATCTTGCTGCAAATGAATATCATGTACTATTTCCCTTTTGGGTGGCATACCTTTAGGTTCTTGAAATAGGATATCATATTCTGAAACAAATTTAACTAAATCAGCTTTTTGTTTAGCATCACAACCTTCAAATACATTGGTTTTATCAGGGTTATTTTCTCTTAGAACCATTAGTAAAAATTGCTTGCATGAATTTACAATTCTTTTCATCTGCCTTGAGTTTATTAGAGAGTAGTTATTTTTTAGTTGATGAGCTCTTACAATATATTCTATTCCATCTTTAGTGAGTTGATACTTATTTTCAGTTCTATAGAAAATGGCTTTTCTACCATACAAATAAGGACTCCCTAAAAAAATACCACATATATCCAAGGGAACTATATCTAACTCAACCTCATCTACAAATGTTGACCCAATAGCAAACCTAAGTTTACATTGTCTAGTCACTTGTAGCTTTGCTTTATCACATACCCAACCTAATGGATATGGCTTCTTGTGAGGTGTTGTTATTAAGCCCAACTTCTTTACAATTGTTTCAGAAATCAAGTTTACTTGTGAACCACTATCAAATAAAGTATCAATCTTTTGGTGCTTGGAAATAACTCTAATATGAAAAATCTCATGTCTTTTCCTCTCATTATCTTCATTATCAATAGATTGTGCAGAATTACTTGTAGATGCTTCAAAATTTTTACCTTTTATACTTGTGGTTGTGACTGTTGTTTCATCACCTGACTCTGACCCCAAGTCTTTCTGAATAGTAGTAGCAGTCTTCTTCTTCTTACCACCAAACTTCTTAGGTTTCAGATCCAGATGCAAAGACTAGAAGTGTTCATCATCGTGTCCATCTTTCTTGCAATGAGTGCATGAAGGTTTGTCTTTCTGTACAGCGTTTGCCTTCCTCTTCTTCCATTTTTGCTTCTTCTTTTCCTTGTTTTTGCTTGCAGATGGTTTTGATGATCCCCCAATGATCCAATTTGACATTGGTGGCCACCTGCCAAGTCCACTTGGACCCCCACCATTGTTTCTCTCAGCATTTTCAGTTTCCTTAATTGTAGCACAACTTACTATTTTTAGCAGTTTTTCGGGTCTTGAACTTCTGGAGCTATTTTGAGGCCCTAAATGACATTTTTTGGGAAAACTAGGAGCAAGATGGGTGCATGTAGTTCTCGGATAGATATTTCTAACGAGATATTGTGCATGTCAAACAGAAATCATATGCCAAAGTTACGACCCCAGGAAGTTGGTGTACCAATTTACCCAAACGGGGCCCACAGTTTGGCGTTTCATCTTCTAGGGTTAGGTTTTTGGATGTTTAGGGTTTTCCATTGTTTCTCAACAATAAATAAGCCTTCAAGCCTCATTGTAAGACAATTCAGAGGCATCTAGTCGCCTCATATCTTCTCAGAGAAAAGCTACCATCGCCCTAGCTGGGTTATTTCCATTACTGTTTGTAAGCATTTTTCAGTATTTTACATTAATGAAATGAAGTATTATTTCCGCTGCATATCTGTGCTTATGGTTATCTCTGTAATTTGTTGCATTCTTGTTAAATCCGGATCGGTGGTATCAGAGCAGTCTGCTTTTTCTCTGTTTTTCTTTGCATGTCCCCAACGAGGTCGGGATATAAGGAGTTAGGGCTTGAACTGGTCGAACCTTTGCAAGACCAACCTCGCAAATCCTAACGGCCTCCCATGGCGGATGAGAAGAAAGACGAGGGGGCAGGAGATCCTATCAAAATCTTGCTTGAAGAAGTCCTCGAGCAACAAAGGAATGCTATGATGGACAACTTTGCCCAGATCCTTCAGCAGCTACCCAGAAGCGATGCATCGGCTTCTAGTAGCTACTCTGGAAACACCATGCCCTTTAAGTTATAGGTTAATTTTGAAATCCCCATATTCGAGGGTTAGATAGAAGTAGATGTCGTAGATAAATGGTTAAATCTGGCAGAGGGTTATTTTTCTGTTCATAAATTTTTGAGTCGGGAAAAAATTGTTTTCCCTCTTCTCAAAGCAGCCCCCACGTCAAGGACTAGTGGGAAACCTACTGCGAGCAAAGGATGAAAATATCGGCTCACTATTTTCAGCCGCACCCACCTGAAATTCATTCCAGGATGCCATCAAGGAGTAGTACTACCCTGTCAGAAGTTATGAGGATCAATACATAAAGTGGACCACACTACGACAGGGAAGGGACCAAGACGTGCCAGAGTTTACCAATCTTTTCCATACCCTTCGAACAAAGTTGGGTGTCAATGATTCAGAGCAGCATTTGATACTAAAATACCATGGCTGCCCGCACAAGTATATCCAGGAAGAAATAGAATTCTTGAACATCTCTTCGCTCGGCACAACATACCGATATGCCGTTAAGGTCGAGCAAAAGTTTAAATAGAAGAAGTGAGACTTTGGATCTGCGAATCCGAAGTAAGGGAAAGGTGCCCCTAAACCACAGAACAAAGGACAAAGCCAAGGCAGGGTGGCCCAAGACAACCTGCCAAAGCTGCAAGCAAAGAACAACACCGCAAAGCCAAAAAAGGACACGAGAAAATGGTGTGAGTTCCATAAGAGATCCACTCACAACACAAGTGAGTGTCGGGCCAAGCAGTCACTGGTGGCTGAGCTAAAGGTTTCAGAATCAGATGCATGTTCCAACTATGAGTCAAAACCTGACAAGGGGAATTACAAAGGGAAGCAAATTATCGATGCAGAGCCCAATGCCACCATTGCCACCACGAAGATACAGAAGGAGGAACCCAAAGATCCATAGGAGGAGGAGCGTCTCTTCCACTCCCAGAAGTGGGTAAAGGGTTCCCTGCTATAGTTCATTGTCAGTAGCGAGAGCCAAAAGAACCTCATTTCGGCAGAGGTCGTGAAGCGGTTGGGCCTACTGACCATAGCACATCCACAACCGTACACCATTGGGTGGCTTCACCAAGGACGGGATCTTCGTGTGAGTCGACAGTGTCACCTTCTATACAACATCAAGCCCTTCACGAATGAGGTATTATGTGACATTGCTCTCCTTGAAGTTTGTGATGTATTATTAGGACAACCATACTTGTGGAAGCGACATGTTGTGTATGAATCATGGCCCCGTGCTGTTATTGTTACATTGGGAAATAAGTTGTGTAGGATACCAGAGGTAGCACCACCTACCGCCATCTCTTTGGTTACTGTAAAACAATATAGTAAGCTCATTTCCAAAACCGGGAAATTTATTTTCTTGATGATACGCCCTCAAGGACAGAAGAAGACGGTGGCCACGACCTCCAGATAGGGCCCCTCCGCTCGACAACTACATATGGACAAGGTTGTGGAGGAGTACAAGTACATCTTCACCTCCCCCGCAGGGGTTCCTCTACACTATCAAGTCAAGCACTCCATCGATCTGACCCCAGGTGCGCTGCTACCCAATGGACCAATCTATCGGCACTCCGTTATGGAGAATAATGAAAACAAGAGGCAGATTCAGGAGCTGCTGCAGAAAGGTCACATCCGTCTGAGTTCATCGCCTTATGGGAGCCCGATTGTGTTGGTACAGAAGAAGGATGGGACTTGGAGGCTCTGTATTGACTATCGGTCACTGAACAAGATCACTGTCCATAATAGGTACCCGATCCCGCGGATTGATGATCTCCTGGACCAACTAAAGGGGGAAAAATATTTCAATAAGATCGATCTGAAGTCAGGATATCACCAGGTACCAATCGAACCCTCTGATGTGTAGAAGACTGCCTTCAAAGCCAAGGAGGGCCTTTTCGAATGGTTGGTTATGCCTTTCGAACTGACTAATGCTCCTGCAACCTTCATTAGGCTAATGGATGACATCTTGCAGCAATTCACCAACTCATTTGTAGTGGTATACTTGGATGACATTCTGATCTTCAGCCAAAGTTGGGAAGAGCACCTCCACCACATCCGATAGGTTCTCCAAACACTGTGGCAACACCAACAATGTGCCAATTTGGAGAAATGTACTTTTGGCATGAACCAGGTTCAATATCTGGGATACATTATTGATGAACAGGGGGTGCATGTGGATCCATCCAAGATCCAAGTCATTCGGGATTGGCCATCTTTGACCACTCTGACGGAGCTCCACAGCTTTCTAGGTCTTTCCAACTTCTACCGCAGGTTCGTGTTTGGGTTTTCTCATATCACTTGGCCCTTGAGTCAAGTCACCAAGGGAGGAGCAAAAGCAAGATTCTTTTGGTCTGAATCTCAATAGAAGGCATTCACAGAGTTGAAAGATCGCCTCTGCACAGCACCAGTGCTCGCGTTACCAAATTTGCAACAACCATTTGAGGTCGAGACAGATGCCTCTGACTATGCTATTGGGGCAATCCTTACTGAACATGGGCATCCAGTGACATATCACAGTGAGACACTTTCAGACACAATCTAGAAGTATCCCACTTATGACAAAGAGATGTATTCCATTGTGCAGGCCTGCCAACGATGGAAGCATTACCATTTGGGGAAGGAAACGGTCATCCACACAGACCATTGACCTCTGTAGTTCGTACAAACCCAAGGGAAATTTCAGAATGATTGCCATCAGAAGTGGTCTACATACCTGCAACAGTTCCATTTGAATATCAAGTATAAGAAGGGAAGCACCAATAATGCTGCAGATTGCCTCAGTCGACTACTGATCATGGCGTTAACCATCGAGCTCAACTCTTATGGGCACGGGACTTCTGATTGGCCACTTCTCTATAAAAGCGACCCAGAATTTGGCCACACATACCAGACACTCTTGGAGGGCCGGCATGTTCCAGATTTTCACCTACAGGATGCCCTGTTATGCCACCTGGGTCACCTTTGTGTTCCTTCAAGCGAGTGTGCCAAGATGATTTGGGAAGCACACTACAGTCGGGCTGCTAGGCATTTCGGGGTCGAGAAAATGGTGGCAGTACTGCAAAAGTATTTCTATTGGCTGAATCTTTGACAGGATGTCGGGAAGTACATCAGATCATGTACTGCCTGTGCCATTTCCAAACCAACCATAAAGAAGCAAGGCCTCTATACCCCACTGCCTACCCCTAGTTGACCTTGGGAATCCATCTCCATGGATTACATGTCAGGCCTTCCTTCCACTAAGCATGGAAATGACTGTGTTTTTGTGGTTGTCGATAGGTTCTGAAAGATGGCCATTATGGTGGCATGCAAGAAGAATATCACAGCAGAAACCACTGCTAACTCTTCTTTGAACGAGTGTGTGTGCACTTTGGGATCCCACAGTCTATCATCTTAGATCGGGATAGTCAGTTCCTCAATACATTTTGGTCCAGTCTCTGGTCAATGCTGGACACCAAGCTCACTAAGTCCACAACCTTCCATCCTCAAACTGATGGCCAGACAGAGGTTGTCAACAGGATGATTGTACACATTCTGCGCATGTAGAACTCAAAGAATCCACGCATATGGAATGAGAGCCTCCCCTATGTTCAACACAGCTACAACTGAGCTCTTCACAACTCGACTAGCCACAACCCTTTTTAGGTGGGCTTGGGATTCCATCCAATATGCCCCATTGATGTGGCCATGCCACTTGCAGCTACTCACACAGATTCGGCTCATGTCCAGTCCGAAACAGACAAGGCAACCAGCTTCATTGAGCACATCCAACATATTTGCCAGCAGGTCCATGACATTCTGGAGAAATCAAATGCCAAGTACAAGCACCAACATGATCAACATCGGGTGCCACACAAGTTTTAGGTGGGCGACAAAGTATGGTTGCATTTGCAAAACGAACGCCTTATTGGAGCCTATCAAAAACTCAAACCACTTCGATATGGTCCTTACACCATTACCAAGGTTGTGGGAGACAATGCATTTGAGCTCAGCATTCCCACATTCCTTGGCCTGCACCCAGTGTTCAATGTGGACACATCCGACATTGCAGAACAGCTCACACCCACAGAATTAAATCCAGATTGCATAGAACAAGCTGCAGCTGATCAGATCATGGACACATAGATCAAACGGAGATCATATGCCAAAGTTACGACCCCGAGAAGTTGATGTACCAATTTACCCAAATGGGGCCCACAATTTGGTGTTTCATCTTCTAGGGTTAGGTTTTTGGATGTTTAGGGTTTTCCATTGTTTTTTAACAATAAATAGGTCTTCGAGCCTCATTGTAAGACAATTCAGAGGCATGTAGCGACCACATCTCCTTAGAGATAAGCTACCATCGCCCTAGTTGGGTTATTTCCATTACTGTTTGTAAGCATTTTTCAGTATTTTACATTAATGAAATGAAGTATTATTTCTGTTGCATATCTTTGCTTATGGTTATCTCTGTAATTTGTTGCATTTCTGTTTAAATCTGGATCACCCAGTCTCTGGGTTCACATTCTTGCCTCTAGCCTCTAGATGTGTAGCCTGAACTGATACATCTGTTTACCCAGGGTTAAAGATCACCCAATTTGGTTATGCGAAAGTTGAGTTATGAATTATTTTATTCATACATGTATTATGGAATGGGTCGACCCTAACCTCATGAGTAACTGCTTGGGTCAACCTTAACCCCAAAAGAACCCTCAGGAAAGAATCAACCTAAAGATCACCCAATTTGGTTAAGTGAAAGTTGAGTTATGAATTATTTTACTCATAAATGTATTACGGAATGGGTCGGCCCTAACCTCATGAGTAACTACTTGGGTCAACATTAACCCCAAATGAACCCTCAGGAGAGCATATAAATAAAAGAGACCTCAAGATCATTTGGACACATCTTCTCTTCTCTTTTGTCTTGGTTCACACATGTTCAACAAAAGGAGTTCACTCAAGTGTTTGAAATCACAGGCGAAAGGTTCGCTCTAGGGGTTAGGGTCTTTAGGATCTTGATCGTTGGCACAAAACAAGGCATTTTGGTCCATGGACGCTGGCACATAAGCCTATGAGAGCGATTATAGACCCTTCGACGCTGGCACAGAGGCTTATGGGAGCGACTATGGCTTGAGAGGCAAATCTAGAGGTATCAGTCCCCGGTCGCTCGCCAGAGCAGTCCTGAGAGTGACCAGGTTGTTCCAGACGCTTCCATAATAACTTCAAGGGAGCAACCAAGGGTCTCAGGTGTGTTGCACCCCAGTCACACGCACAAAGTCTTCCAGAGAGCGACCAGGTAGTCACAGTCGCCCTCACACAATATTTGAGAGAGCAGCCAGGAAGTTTCGGTCGCACACAAATAGTTTTGATGAGAGCGGCCAGAGTTCAGATTTGTAGATCTGATTTGTTAATTTCCACTGCAAACATATGCATTGGGCTCATTGACAGTAACAACAGTGCTCAACGGTGTTCGGCACAGTGACAGTAGTATACAGCAGTTGACATCAATTTGTGACAACACATTACAACCATCAATATGAGGATTCTGATTCCCAGCATGATTAGACCTATTTCATAGATATCATTATTGTTTTGTTGCATAGATGAAGTTATGGATCATTGTACTATTTTTTGCCTCATCATTTGATGACAATCTAAGAATAAGATTTGCAAGGGTTTTCCCCATAGTGGGTTTTGTCGTGGTCTTGGACCAATCCTGGTGTCTCTATGTGTGTGCATGCTTTTCTTCTACTGTTCCTTTTATGTTCCGCTGCATTGATGATGTTGGTGATGTTGTTTCTTTCTATGTAATTGCATATGCTGATGTATAATGGTGTAGATTTGAATAATGCAGTGATGATATGGGGTGAACTTAATGGATTAATGATTAAATGCAATTATCAAAGCAAAGAACAATGTCGCCCTAAGAAAATTTAACAGAAACTCACAAGAATTTAGTTTGAGATGATCTTAGTCGTTGATGAGGATCTAATCATGGTCATTGGTGAACCAATGAAATATTATAAGAGCAAGAGACATCTGGAGAACGAGTTCCTTGGCAGATCGAGCTATCCAGCTTTAAAAGGTTGAGCAAGGAAGACGAGTTCGAGATAGAAGGAAGGCATAAGTGAGAGGGAGCTACAACAATGATTTCTAGTGGATTTCTAGTGTCGGAGAGCCAACAACATGAGGGTTGCAATATTCCTCAATCAGGTTGCACAGGGCCTGAGGCTTCAAAGAGTAGTTTGATCTACCTAGAGTGGAGGTCGATTCAAGTGTTAGTGGCCAGAAGAGGTTCCAAGAGGCCAAGTGAGTCACCTCTCGTCGCTGAGTTAGGCAGAATGACAAGATCAGAGCAGTTCTATAGGCAATGTGAATAGAGCCTACGCAAAGGCAATGCAAAGGCTAGCGTAGGGGTTTCAAGTAGCCCAAACAGAGCCAGTTTCAGAGATAAGATCAGTTGTCGGGTGAGACAAATTCTCTCACTAATATTGTCCAAATTCTCTTGTTGTAGGATTGGCAAATTAGAGTCCAAATATTGTACTCAGATTTTGTTATTGCATATAATAAAATAACCCTCATCTGTTGCACCAGTTTTCCCAAATGGAATTTTCAAGGACTTTTGTCCAAAAATATTAGTGTCATTTTTATTATGTGTGCATCTATTGTCTCAGTTTCCAATTTATTTTCCACAATGTTTGGCTGTGAAGAATTTACAATGCGATTTATTTGTTATTTGTCGTAGCAAATAAACTGCATAATTAATTAGAAGAATAAATTCTAGTTGTTGCAATTCAAGAAAAAATTTCAGTGTAACATTATGTTTTTCTTGAGACAAAGATAAGAACCTTTACCAACACTTCAATGCAAATATTATTCAATATTCAACCTTGGGCAATATCATACACTTGGGGGACTTCAATGCCCACACTCCCACCAAAATCCCACTCAATGACCTTTTATCTTCACAAAATTGATCTAGATTCAATGAAACTCCTTAGTGCCCCTCAATCAAACTTGACCCCCTTTTCCATGTGCCCCCCCCCTTAATGATTTCCCTAGTCACTTTATAACTTTAATTTGTGCCTTGTAACTTTATCTCATAAAGTCACTTTAAAAACATAAAGTAACTTTAATAATATAAAGTACATAGTACTAAAGTATCTCATAAAGTGACTTTTAAGTCACATGACTTTAATAACTCATAAAGTCACTTACTAATAAGGTGTTTTCATGTGTTTTCCTAAGCAAAAGGCCAAAACACTAGGAAACACCTCCTTGGTACCTTTTCTCAACACATTACTACATAGATGTTGAAAAATTTGAGGTACATACATATGGTCAATGTTTGAAAATTTTGGCCTATAGTCAATGCTTGGAAAAGCAACTTTCACATGCTTGACACGTGCACAACCCTTGCACACTCCTTTCTTCTTGACATCAATGTCAACCAATCCCTACACCATGTTCTTCAATATTGGCAATAGTTCATAGTGCAAGTGACATAGTCTCTTGTGCCAAAGCTCACTTGTTATCACTATCACGCACTAGAGCTCTCACACGACCCCTTACAATTTGTATAAACCACCCTCACAACCACCTCTAACCAGCTCGTAAACAAGATTTGAGCATCTCTATTGGATGAGGACTGGTTGATCATCTAACTTAGCAATATATCAAAGATTTATCATCACTTAAAGTAAAAGGAGATTTTTTATCAAACGAAACACATGCAAAACACCAATAAGCTCAAGAATATCACTTGATGGCATTTCGAATGAGATAAACCCCACTTCTACAACTAGATATGTGGCATTCATCACCAAGTTCAACTTGCACACTTAGCACCTATTCTTCAAGTTTGTTAAAGGCCCTCCTATTAGAGGTCATATGTTTGGAGGCTCCACCATCCACATACCAACTGACACCAACCATGGTGTTATATGACAAGCATGAGACCATAGAAAAGTGTGCCTCAAGCTTGAATGAAAGTTCATCCACTCTATCTAATGCTTCTTCACTCCCTATAAACTACTTTCGTTGTTATCTCTTGCCCTTCCCCTTCTTCTCATGGCATTGAGAATCAAAGTGCCCAAACTTTTGACACTTGAACACTTATGTGACCAAGTCCTTTCCTTGGGTAGAGAGACGTAAATCCTTTTTATTGCCTTTTTTACACTTCCCAAGTCCTTTCATATTGCCCTTCTTCATCTTGTTGATGAGGGCAAGACTTGGATCCTCCTCCTCCATAACTACAACAATCTCCAATCTTGTCTCCTCTTGAATGAAGTCATCCCATAGCCTCTCAAAAATTGAAAGCTTCTTCTACGCACAAATTCCACAATGAAAAGCTTGCCAAGAAGAGAACCCATTTAACACCCATCTCTTCACCCTTGACCTCCTCTCCAACTACTGCAAGTTGATCATGGAGTTCATTAATCTTCATCAAGTACGCAGCTACAATATGTCTTGTTCATCCACATGGCTCTAAGCTTATTCCTCAACAACATCTTTCAATTGATGTTCTCACTCTGATAGAGAGTAACTAGAGCACGAAACATGTCCTTTCCCATAGCCTTTCTGACAATATGAGGGATCAAATAATTCTTCAAAGAGTCAAGGATGACTTGACCTTCACCATCCTATTTTAAGAGTAGTGGCTTGTGCATGATGCCTAGGACATGCGTCCATGCATGCCCTTTCCTTATTTGAACGATGTGGAACGTTATGCTTTGAGGTATCTTTTAACACAATCAAGCTTACCAGCGGTAAATAGCTATGCACAAATACATAAACAAAATGGGTTGTTTCATAATGGAGGTCTCCAGTTCTAGTCCATCTGAGGTTTAACTCTGAAAAAGTCACTCTGGGTTACCAGCGACTATTGTGGCTAGCAATTGAGTTACTCTCCATCCACATTTCCCCACTATTGTGGCTAGCAATTGAGTTACTCTCCATCCACATTTCTAGGGTGGGGGAGTGGGGGCCAATTCTACAAGGTAAGCAATATCAAACAATGAAATATCAAACAATGAAATACGGTGCATATAGATCTCTTAACAAATTATATCTAACAAACTAGTCAAAATACTTACTGGTCATAAAAATTAGAAATAGGATCTAAGCCTTCCCACTGTAATGCCCATCCTTTCCAAAACAACAGAAGTATACTTAATCTTAATATTTACCCTTGTGTTTTGCAATAACGAAAGTAGCTGTTAAAGGTGACATGGATCAAAGATGAATACAGTGGTATGTTGCAACGTCCATCAAGATTCAATTATCCCGAAGACATAAATAAAGAACTATGGGCAGGTGCAAGACAGGAATGATTTTATCAGAAGAGTACCGTTGCAATGGCAGTTTAGGAAAACAAAAAATACTCATGCCGGGTGGTTCAACTCTTCAGGGTGGTTTTGCCTACGCAAAAGGGCAGGACCACTTGTAATGATTCTCTTTCAAGTAAAAAAAGAAAAAAAGCGATGTTAACTGCCATAAAAAATTATGAAGTCTTAGAAATAAAGCCAGTTATCAAACCCTGAAACATCGTTAGCTTGATACCTAAGAGCTGCGCGGGAATCTAAAACAACCTCTACAACACCAAAAATGCAAAGCCGCGTAACGAAGAACAATGATCATAAAATACCATTTTAATTCGCTCACGGATACGCTACAGGATGTGATCAAACCTCGCAAGCAGCCGCGTCGAAAACCTATAAAAGCAAGATGATATTGACCGTCGGATGTTGAAGCTTTATCTCTGACTATTGACTGCCCTCTCTATATCTTCCCATCATCCTAACCGTTGATACTGCCTCTCTCTATATCTTCCTATCATCCTAACCGTTGATACTGCCCCTCGTTTTAGGGTTTGAGGGAGGGCTGATGTAGGATTAGCATAGGGTTCACCGTTCAATATTAAGGATGGTTACCTGGTGTGAAGTAGTGTTTTTTCGAGCGAATATTTTTTTAAATGTGTATTAGTGGTTGAGGTGGGTTGTTAATTTTTTTAATTTTTCAAAATGACATATATTGTTAGGGTGTTATGGAATTTTTACTTGGTAAATGATAATTAATATTGGTTTAATCATTATCTCATCATTTAAAAACAGTTAGAAAAATAAAATAAAACAAAAAGAAAAGTGAGAAAAACTTATTGTCTTTCATGAAACTAAATTATTTAATTTTTTAAGCATTTTTATTTTTATATTAAAATTAAAATAAACCAGATTTTTATAATTTTTATATTTTTAATTTGAAATGATAAGATTTAATATGATAAGTTTTCCCATCGTTTAAAAAAAATGTGATAAAATATAATATGGATATATGTTTGGTATTTTAAGAAAAATATATTTTTATTTTTATTTTTATCGATTTTAAATTTGGATTAGAGCGAAATTAAGGTATTCCTAAAGGGATGGGTTGGAAACCCTTGCTCTAAGGGGATCAAAGTTGTGGACTTTCGAGAAGAGCCCTTCCATATGTTTCCACGACGTCTTTCGCCAACTTACGTGGTCTATGACTTCTTGCAGTGTTTGACTTCCTGTGTCGCTCAAAAACTGAGGATTTTGTCCATCGTCTTCTTCGTCAATGGCGGGGTTGTCGTGGCTTACTCCTATACGACGAGAGCCACCCTTCAAAACCCTGCAGCCAAGGATCTGACGAAGCCTCTGTCAAGTTTCCCTGACGAATATGTTCTATGTTTCTAACACCATGAAACATGAGAGGTGTTAAAGTTTTATAAAAGTGATGAATCTAAACACCTGAGGTATGAAAATTGATTATGGATGGCATTTGATAGATACAGGGCCATTATCAACAACATTTGTCATGAATGGGAAGGAAAGCACATTGATTACTTGTAGAGAGCTATAGGAAAATAGCAACCATAAATGTTTAAAATAGCATCAAGAAAGAAAATCCTAATTTAATTTGTCCTTGAATTAAATTGTAATTCTAATTCTCATAGTAAAATGTAATAGTTAACTAAGTTAATTTGACTTAGTTGGCTCAGTTAATTTGAATTGGGAGTCTATCTAGAGTCATGTAGAGTGGTTCCTAAATTTTAGGGGCATAGGTTGAGTTCTTTTGAGTTGTAATTATTTAATTCAGTTTAACTGAGTTAATTTTAGTTAAACTACTTCCAATTGGCGGAGGAATTAGTGGGAGATCTAGTAGTGGGGTGTAACTTGCAATAGTGGGGTGTAATTAGCACTACTCAACCAGTAAACTGAAGATTCACTCATAATTAACTCATGCATGTCAAATTAGAGAAAGACCTAGTTGAGATTGGAGTTCAGGGACAGTGTATTATCAGTTGTAAAATCATTTAAATTAAACAGATGGTGCATGCAATCAAAAGAAGGCCTAAAATAAATCATTCATTAATTATAAAACTCATAATTTTAGCCATTCAAATTTCCTTTAGAAGGAGGAATGAAGGCACAAGTTTAATCATTTTTTGGTGAGCACGAGTTGGTGAGACCAAGCAATAGGAAGCACAAGTTTGCGCATGGAGCTTGTGAGTAAGCAATAGGAAGCACAAGTTTGATGCTCAAGAGAAGCTTGTGCACAGGTTGGCAGTGAGACAAATTGAGATAGTGCAAAGGTTGCTTGAGCTTGAGAAAAGCAGTGTAATCTTCTCATATTATCTGATTAATGCAATATATAGATAGCACGGGTTTTTAGTTGTGGCTTTCCCCAAAAAATTATTGTGTTATGTGTGATTGAATTCTTTCTCTTTTATGCTTCATGATTTCATCGACCGTTTATTGTTTCTGCAGATGAGTAGAGTAGATTCAAGTCAATTGTTTTAGCATATTACAATCTACAGTTTGAATCTATAAGGAATTTCTACATGGTATTAGGGCTAGATTTGTAGAAATCTCTACATGGTATCAAAGCTAAATTTGTAGAAATTTCTACATGGTATCAGAGCTACATTTGTAGAAATTTCTACATGGTATCGAAGCTATATTTGTAGAAATGTCTACATGGTATCAGAGTTGAAATCATTATAGAAGAGGAGAATATGAGTTTTTCTTTTGCAGGAGAAATCGAATTTGCAGTATCATACTTCAAAGCTAGCAGGATGACATTCTATGAATTTAGACTCGAATATGCCCTTGAGGGTAGTTCGAATTATATTGCTTGGAAACACAGGATGGAGGCAGTGTTAGAAGACAACGGGCTTAAGGAATTCATAGACAATGATATTCCTAAGCCAGTTGATGCTCAGGATCTGGTAGAATGGAGAATGTGTGTGGCAAATGCGGGAAGGATTGTCCTAAAAGGAGTCCGAGATCATATCGTCTTGAACATCCATGGTAAGGAAACTCCATTTGCAATGTGGAAGGCCTTGACAGACGTATTTCAAAACAAGATTGACCACAGGAAGTTGGCACTAAAGGACAAGCTCAGAAAGATCAAGATGGATAAGGGCGACACAATACCGAAGTACTTGACCAAGTTCACCCAATGTCGAGATGAGCTTAGAAGTGTCAGTGATATGGGTGCTGAAGACAATATGGTGAGCCTAGCACTTCTAGGACTTCCCAAGAGCTGGCACAACTACCAAGACTCAGTTAATGGGAGGGAGAAGCTACCAGAGTAGGAGCAGTTATGGTTCGACTTGGTGCAAGAAGAGATTCGGCGGAACACCAAAGATGGGACCTCATCCAAAGAAGTGGAAGAAGATTTTGCATTAGTCAGCAAAGAAAAGAAATCCAAGGGAAATAAGTCCCAAGGTGAGGAAGGCGGCAAGAAGAAGGACTTGTTGAACATCAAGTGTTTTCACTATCACGAGTTCAAGCATTATGTCATGAAATGCCCACAAAAGAAAGCAAGCAAGAAGGAACTTACAGTAGCAGCAACAGGTGAAACTCTAGATTCACAGTTCGAACTTGATTTCACTCTCATTGTATGCATAACAAGTACTATAATGGGAATCATGTTGTATCTCGACAGTGGTGCCTCATTCCATATGACGGGGAATATAGATCTCTTTAGTGACATGGAGGAGAAAGACCTCAAACAAAACATAGAGTTTGGAGATGATGGGAGGTATAGCGCGACTGGCGTCAATACTTTTACTTTTCAGAGGGAGTTTGGCTCCCCTCTTAGACTCACAAATGTGATGTATGTTCCAGGACTAAAGAAGAATCTTGTTTATGTCGCAGTATTGGAAGATCGTGGCTATGATGTGATTTTTAGCAAACGAAAGGTTTTCCTTAGACACATTGCCACAGGACAAGTGAAATAGATCGATGTGTGAGTCAACAACATGTATGAACTTGAGGCACAAGATGCATGCAAAGCCTTGCGGAGCAAGGCAAAGGTTAGAGACTTTGTGGTTGAGAGGGAGCATGAATTACCTCTCAACATGCAGCCTCAAAAGCAACCTCAACAAGTTGTGGAGCAACCACAGTTGGAGAAGAAAAGAGGAGGCCGAGTGGAGACATCCACTCAAGCAAAGACTACCAGTAGGGGGGAATTTTGAGCGAAGTGCGCAGAGTGAGCACATGCAGCCATACCTTCAGGCGTGAGTCAGGGCGATATGAAACCTTAGTCCAAGAGTTCAGAAATTGGGTAGGATCCATTGAGGTGTTTTTTTGTCTCATGGATCATTACCTTGCTACGAGGGCCCACAATATTCAATAACAGGAGGATCAATGCCAGTCAAATATAAAGGAGTACAAAGCAGTGTTGACAATAGAGCAGGAGGCTTAGTAGTAGAGTCAGCAACAACACAGTTTTCCTAGTAGACAGTTGGAGACACAATTTATTTTGTTTATTTTGTTTGGATGTTTTTTTTGGCTGCAGACGTTGTAGTAACAACAACAACAATGATAAGAGTCGCATGCAAAACATTCCAAAGGTACTGGATCAGGATAGAGTTGAATACTTTTCTTGTTGAGAGGGAGTGTTGAAAGTAGCAACAATAAATGTTGAAAATAGCATCAAGAAATAAAATCCTAATTTAATTTGTCCTTGAATTAAATTAGGAATTAAATTGTAATTCTAATTCTCATAGCAACTTGTAATAGTTAACTAAGCTAATTTGACTTAGTTGGCTCTATTAATTCGAGATGGGAGTCTATCTAGAGTCATGTAGAGTGGCTCCTAAATTTTAGGTGCCTAGGTTGAATTCTTTTGAGTTGTAATAATTTAATTCAATTTAACTCAGTTAAATTTAGTTAAACTAGTTCCAACTGATGGGGAATTAGTGGGAAATCTAGTAGTGGGGTGTAACCAACACTTTTCAACCAATAAACTCAAGATTCACTCATAATTAACTCATGCATGTCAAATCAGAGAAAGACCTAGTTAAGATTGGAGTTCAGGGATAGTGTATTATCAGTTATAAAATCATCTAAATTAAACAAATGGTGCATGCAATCAGAAGAAGGCCTAAAATAAATCATTCCTTAATTAGAAAATTCACTAATTTTAGCCATCCAAATTGCCTTTAAAAGGAGGAATGAAGGCACAAGTTTAATCATTGTTTTTGTGAGCATGAGTT
This sequence comes from Pinus taeda, assembly GCA_000404065.3. Lineage (NCBI taxonomy): Eukaryota > Viridiplantae > Streptophyta > Pinopsida > Pinales > Pinaceae > Pinus > Pinus taeda. The sequence goes on from APFE031227406.1 coordinate 65,003, forward strand.
GGCAAGACCAAGCAATAGGAAGCATAAGTTTGTGCATGGAGGTTGTGAGAGAAAGGTGTTCCAAGAAAAGCTTGTGCATAGGTTGGAAGTGAGACAGATTGAGATAGTGCAAAGGTTGCTCAGACTCGAGCAAAGCATTGTAATCTTCTCATATTTTCTAATTAATGAAATATACAGATAACAGGGGTTTTTAGTTGTGACTTTCCCCAGAAAATTATTGTGTTTTGTGTGATTGAATTATTTCTCTTTTATGCTTTGTGATTTCATCGATCATTTATAGTTTCTGCTGACGAGCAGAGTAGATTCAAGTCAATTTTTTTAGCATATTACAATATGTAGTTTGAATGTATAAGGAATTTATACATTATTCGGCGAGAGCCACCCTTCAAAACCCTGCACCTAAGGATTTGACGAAGCCTCTACCAGGTTTCCCTCACGAATCTGTTATATGTTTTTGACACCATGAAACACGAGAGGCGTTAGGGTTTTATAAAAGTGATGAATCTGAACACCTGAGGTATGCAAATTGATTATGGATGCCATTTGATAGATGCAGAGTCGTTATCAACAACATTTGTCATGAATAGGAAAGAAAGTACATTGATTACTTGTAGAGAGCCACAGGAAAGGTTATTATCCCCTTATGCCCTTTTTTTTAATCTTCAATCCAAGGTTGTATTATGTAGGTTTAATGGTTTTTGGGCTATATTTGATGATTTACACCAATAGGTTTTTTCTTCTTGGATACCCAACAATGACATCTATTTATGTTCCAAAGGTTTCTTCATAGTTCAAGTATACACATAAAGACCTGGAGTATGTCCTAAATGATGGGCCATAGTTTTTGGGTAGAGTTGGCCTCTTCATTACTCCAGAGTTTGATGCCACAAGCATGGTGGTCTCAACAATGCTAGTTTGGGTGAGATTACCAAACCTACCTCTTCCTTTTTGGTACCATCAGGTCTTAGAGGATATTGGAAATACTCTAAGAAAATTAAAAAGATGGACCTTGACAAAACAAAAAAATGTATATTTACTTTTGCCAAAATTTGTGTAGAGATAGACCTCAGTAAAGGTCTACCTGGCCGCATTCAATTGAAACAAACAAACTTTTAGTGGACCCAAATTTTATATTATGAGAACATGACATCTACATGTTGAATATGTTTTCAAACAAGACACTTGTTGAACTCATGCACACAAGCAAAAAAGACCTCAAAAAAAGAAAAAGAGGTAGGGCCATAAGCATAAGGGATGACAGGTATCTAACCCACACCTTTATGAAGAAGAAGAAGAAGAGGCGAGGAGAAAAATCCAAATATGGATGAACAAGCTTAACATGGGAACCAAGCAAATTGAGGCGTTGTGGATCAGTCAGGAACCACAACCCACGTTAAGAGGCGTATTGAATTAGTAGACATATGATCATAATAACAACATAAATAGGAAACACACAACAAAAAAGGCACGGGGGCTATAAAGAGAACTCATGTCTCTGAGAGCTCAGACTCAAACAAAGGAGTCCCTTTGCAAGTAGTTGGAAATGAATTGGCAATAGTAACAATTAATCTCAACTATGGGGTTTAGCAAAAGGTTCAAAAAAAAAAAAGGAAAAAAGGAGAAGTTACGTGATTTTTATCACACTTAACTATGATATAATTTATGTAATTTTTTTCATTTTTTCTTTTTATTGCTCATGAACCGAAAGGTTGATATGACTAAATGCTTTCAACATCTATAGAATTCAATTTTGTTCCTTGTTTCAGGTTGAATAATATTACGATATTTTCCTTGGAAACAAATTTGGATTAGAGTGGTTTTTTAGGCAAGTGAAAATATGTTAAGAATGTTATTTAAAAATATGATTTTATTTTTGTTATTTGAATGTGGTTTAGATAGCTAGGAAAATAATTATCCTTTTAATATAATATGTTGAATTTATAAATGTATAATGAGTCAGGGACTTCTTGGAGGACCCTCTTGAAGGCATCCAAATTTGGTTGTCCCCCCTCCTTTACTCTCTACAACATGTTATCAAGTCTCAGGTACAGGGATGTCAAATCTCATGTCAGGTGAAATCATTTGGAGCAATCATGAAATGGACAGAGTTATGTTGGCCCCCTCCCCCACTCTCGTGGATTGTGCCACCAACATTGTGGTCACATCACACTCTTCCCGATTGAAGGGCCCCCGACGATCTGCTTCTCCTCCTCTATGTTGAAGCTTTTCTCATCATTAAGGAATTGTCTGCCACTGTCCTCACTGCAGTCTATACTAGAGGTTGTTGTTATGTGAAATGAAATTGTAGTGCAAGCGAAATTTTTTGTCGACCATTTTCTCTAATCCACCTAATCATCATTCTGGTTTCCTTAACATATTCTTGACACTCAAGATGCTAAGGGGAAGACACTCTTCGTTGAGCTAATCTCCACCCTTAATTTAGCTAGCAAACAAGGGTTCACAAAAACATAATAAAAAATGTGTAAAAAGAAAGGTAGAAGACCTTTGTCTTATTCTGGGGGAGAACATTCAGCTTAACGACATTTCGGTGATGGAGAAAACAATAGTCATTGGGTGGTTTGATAACAAGCAATTGACCATGGATGTGTAGTGAAACTGAACAGTAAAAAAATTCTTAACCAATCTGGCCTATTCTCCATGCCTCCTTATTCTTGAAAGATTGGTCAGGATGGATACTGAAATCAAAAGATGATGTTGGAACAATTATGTAAAAATGGTCGAGCTAGGGTTCTTAAGCCATCTTTTTAAAGAAATGATTAGTGGATTTCAATGCCTGTAAGGAAAAGCTCTTTGTAACACAGATTTGGGTTTTCCTCCTTGGGCTCCCTCTCGTTTTGGTCTGAAGAGGTTTTCCAGGAGATTGGGAACATTCTAAGTTTTTTTCTATGAATCATACTACTCTTACAAATTGTTTGGCAATATGGCAATGGCATGGATTTTAATGGGCTTAAATCTAGCTTTGAGCCTCCCGAGTGCTATTACAATTTAACATGGGAAACTCCGCCACAAACCATCAATTATGAGGGCATCCCATTTAAATGTGGTCATTGTCACTGTTATGGCCACCTCAAAGTGAGCTACAAGCATGGAGAAATCATGAATAAATGGGTCAAAACATTATCCCCATAAGCTAATGCAAAAGATTCCCCTCAAAGGCTTTCTCTTGTTCTTATTTCAAATATGCCCAAATCACTATAAGCATGTCCTTTGTGGTTATGAGTGGTTATGATATCTATTGTTCCCTCAATTCCTCCAAAGGATGTACCTTCTTCTACTTTGGAGCGACTTGTGCCTCCAACCATGACAATCTAACCTTTAGCCTATGTGAGTATGCACTTGGTTTCCCCCTCCTCCCTTCCCCCACTCTTTTAAGTCATTGTTTGATTTAAATTTATGTAATGGTTTAGTTTTCATTGCAAATATTGATCGTGGCCCTCTTGTGGAGCGACCTGTTTCTCTGTCCCTGCCCCCTTCCCCTCCTTTTTCTTTCTGCACTATGTTCCACCATCTTCTTCATCCCATCCCTCTGAAGCCTCTATTTCCTTCCAAATAAGCACTTTCACCCTTCTCCCTCTCTCCCCACATCTTCTGCATACTTCCTATGTTCACATCTGTCTTTCCCCCTTGTCCCCCCTTCAGACTCTTTGATGTCATTTCTTCCAAAGAAAGGAGGAGGATTGGGTCCCTCCGAAAACTCGATTTTAGGTGGTCATCGACATGGCAAAAGAACTTTCCTATCTATGGCTATGAAGAAAGCCTCCTCATAAATTCGACGAGGAAAACAAAAGTCTATTATTGGGGCCCTCAAAGCAACTCCCCCAACAAAAGTTGCAAAATTAGAATCCTCTCTCTAAACATCGGGGGTTTTTCCAACTCGTTAAAAATCCTGGCCTCCAAACTCCTTATCTCTCAACCCCCCCATATTATCTTCATTAAGGAAACTATGTTGGAGTGCTCAAAATCCTCATACATATTGAGCCAATTTCTCCCATATTGGTCCTTTCAATATACTAATCCTTTCAGGCCCTCTGGTGGCCTTATCACAGGTTGGATGGATAGTCTCCTTTTATGTTCTTTTACTTGGGAATCTAAGTCTTGCTTGGCGACCTTCTTTAAATCAAGAGACGAGAATCTAGTCTTCACTACCCTTAACATCTATGGCCCCTAATCGGACAAGAATTTATTCTGGCAGTGGATTTTCAATCTCCAATACTTCCTGTCGAGGAAGGTCATTCTCGAAGGAGACCTAAATTTCACACTGGAGCATTCATAAATATGGGACTTGAAGGCTTGTTTATAATATCTTGTAGATTTATTGGTGGAAAGTATTGATGAGATGGGTTTAATTGATATCCTCCTTATGAAACTCCTCACTACCTAGTCAAACAATGGGACAAATGAGGCGTATATTTCAAAGAGACTAAACTATTTCCTCATATGTGAATCTCTCTTGGATCATAATATCCATATTCGTCAATAGACATCGGTGGGAGGGTACTCATACCATAGGCCCATAATCATGGATATTGAATCTACACAAAAAAACCTCTAGGGCCCTTAAAGCTCAATCTTCGTTGGATGGAACATGCTTCTCTTGTGAATAAAATAAAGGAATCTTGGGTACCCTACAACCCAAATACCAAGTATTTTCCTCCTCTTCAATTCCAAATGAACCTAAAGAAAGTAAAGGAGGTAATTTATGCTTGAGCACAAGAGAAAAAACATGTGGATGAGCATCCCCTTACAGAGACATTAAGGAAACTTTTAGAGCTTCGAGACTTGTCAAACCCTTCCAATTTTTTTGAAGAACAAAAATCATCTCTAAAATCTTTAGTAGAGAAAAATTGATCCATATTCCTGGTGAGAGAAGAAGAGCAGAGATTAAAAAGCAAAGCATTATGGCTTCGGGTGGGAGATGACAACGTGAAATTCTTCCATAGAATTGCAAACCACAAAATGGATATTAATACCATCTAGGAGATAAAAACAACAAAAGGTTTATCTATCTCATCTTTCAATGGTATTGCAAATGGAGGTTGCTCTTACTTCAAGTCTACTTTCAATTAGAATAATAAAGCAAACATTGACAAAATTCTATAATTGGCATACCTCTTCTAAAGATTTGTTGATGATGAAGGAAATAATGTTTTAATGACAAAAGCTACAAAAGACGAGCTGGAATTTTTCCTCGAAAGTTTTGAAAGGACAAGAGTCTAGGCCTAGATTGGCTCTTAGTAGAATTTTATTTGGAATGTTATGATTTTATGGGGGGTGACCTACTTAGGGTGATTGAATATTTGAGGAAAAATGGTAGCATGTTGGCCCCGCTCAATTCCACTTTAATTGATGTCATCCCAAAGTGTGACAAACAACTTCTTTTAACTAGTTTTGTCCCATATCCCTCTACAAATCCATTTATAAAATTATCTCTAAGATTATAGGTCTTCGATTGAATCCTTTTTTCTTTAACCATATCTCTATGGAACGGTTTGATTTTTTGGAAGACTACTAAATTCATGATGCAATTTGATTAACATGGGAAGGCCTTCATTCTATCCACACTCAAAAATAAAAATCCATTCTATATAAATTTGACCTATCAGAGGCTTTTGATTGGGTAGATTGGCTTTACATTAGACTCCTTCTTCTCCACCTGGGCTTGTGTCCCTCTTTTGTTTCTTGGATCTACTCCTATATCAACTCCTCCTCCATGGCCTTGTTGATGAATGGTTTTGCCTTCCCTTTCATCAAGCCACAAAGAGGCCTTAGACAAGGTTGTCCCCTCTCCCCCCTCATATTCATTCTCATCTTCGAGGGGCTCAATAGAGCTATTTTGGATGCTAGAAGAAGGAATCAAATCACAGGTATCCATAACTTGTCTGACTATTCCCTCACCCATCTACTTTTTGTAGATGATATTATTATCTTTGTGTCCTCAGTCTATAGTGTATCAAGGATATTATGGAATTATCCTAAGTTGCAACGGGGATGCAAAACCAAGAAAATTCCACTATCTATGAGAATGCTTTGGAAATGATAAACCAGGACAATGTTTTGGAGATTTTCTCAAAATACCCTATGTCAATTACAAGCACTTTCAAATATATTGGTTTTTTCTTAAAGCCAAATTCCTATACAAAACAGGATTGGACTTGGCTTCTATCAAAAATAGAAACTTGAATCAAGATAGGTTGCAATAGATGGTTATCTAGGGTAGGAAGATGGGTGTTATGTAAGGTTTTTAATGAGAAAATTCCTATACATTGGGCCTCACTTGCTTAGATTCTAGTGGCCATTCTACATAAAATTAGAAAATTATCTCTAAGATTTCTCTAGGCAAGCATAAAAGATCACAAACCGTTTACTTTAACTACATGGACTTCCATTGCCATTCCAAAATCTTAATTGGTGGGGATCTCTCTTTATCACTTACAATAATATTTGGTAATTCATGTAGATATTATTTTGTTTCCATGCATGATTTTATTAGTGTAGTTGACGTGAAATGATGATAAAGAGAGTAAAATTTGGCATACTTTGTCATTCGATCTACCACTATGATAATGACACTCTTTCCATAAAATTTGGGTAAACCTATACTAAAATCCATTGAAACATTTTCTTAATGCTGACTTGTTATGGCTAATGGTTGAAGGAGCTCGGGGGTTTTTATTTTCTCTCCCTTATTTCGTTGACATACCATACATTCCACCACAAACTCATGCACATATGCTTTTAGACCTTCCCAAAAAAATATATTTATTGATTCATTTGTATGTCTTCAAGAGCCCTAAATTTCCTCCTATAAGAGAAGTGTGTAATTTTGAAAGGGCATTCTATTTTTGTTGAGAATTCTTACATAAGTATAAGTGATCTTTATACCATAGGAAATCATTTATCCACATAAATTTTTCTACTACATTGGGGTCCTCCTATAGTTGTTGAATGATTTTGCATATATTCTCATCTTGCTCCTGTTCTATCCTTGCTTTTTCCACCCAATCATAATTTGGATTGGAAATGCCTCATAGTAAACCATTTGTGTCTTCCTCTTTCCTTGAGAGTGTAGTTGTCACAATCTTGTGTTTTCCCGTTTTATATATAATTTCAAAGTCATAATCCAACATATTTGTTGCTCTTCTGAAGATAGTATTTTCTCCAATAAGTACTTCAGGCTATCATCTTCTCTCTTTACTCTAAAATGTCTTCGTAATAGGTTTGGATTTCATTTCTTAATTGCATGTAGTATGGCGAACATTTGCTTTTCTTAGATGGGTCTAAATAAATTCTTTCATTTAAGTTTGCTACTTTCAGAGGCAAGGGGTCATCCTTCTTGCAATAAAATTGCAACAATGCCATGGCCTGAGGCATCACACTCCACAATGAAGGTTTTTGTGAAGTCATGTGTAACAAACACAAGAGTTATACACATTGCCTCTTTAAGCTCTTCAAAAGTTTTGGTTGCTTCTTTAGTCCAAGAAAATGCTTCATTCTTTAATAATTTTTTAGAGGTGTTTCTATTTGACCATAGTTCTTGAAAAAATTACGGTAATACCGTATCAATCCTAAGAATCCCTCGAGTTCCTTTAAGGTATTGGGGACTGGCCATTTCCTCATAAATTTGATTTTATAAGGATCCATCTTGACACCCTCATGTGATACAATATGAGCCAAATATTCCACTTCTTGGACCCCAAAGGCACACTTGGAAGGCTTTGGATATACTTGTTTCTCTTCCAATAGTATTAAGACCCTGTTAACATGTTGTACATGCTCTTCCATGATTTGTTGTAGATTAATATGTCCTCAAAAAATACTAACATGATTTCTCCAAGGAAGTGTTTGAAAATATAATTCATCAAGCTTTGAAATGTTGAAGGCACATTTGTAAGTCCAAATGGCATAACCAAAAACTCATAGTGACCTTCATGTATTTTAAATGTTGTTTTGGAAACATCTTCTTGCCTCATTATAAGTTGATGATATCCAAAACGAAGATCCAACTTAGTAAAGAAAATTGTTCCATGTAATTCATCTAATAATTCATTAATGACAGGAAAAGGAAACTTATCTTTGATTGCCATTTTGTTGAGTTGTTTGCAATCTGGACACATATTCCATGAATCATTTTTTTTAAACCATCCTCATTAGTGAAGAGAAAGCACTTTGGCTTGGTTGAATGATTCATATCTCTAACATTTATTGAGTCATATGCTCAATCTCACTCTTTTATGCATGTGGATACCTATAGGGCCTAATGTTTGGCGGTACATATCCATTTTGCAAATGAATAACATGGTCATGACCTTGAGTAGGTGGAAGGCCCTTAAGCATTTCTCTAAATACTTTAGAATGACTAATGATAACTTTTTGGAGGTCCACTAGAGTAGAGGATATAAATGTTTGAACATCTAATGAACACAATTGTGTAGTTACACATTAGTGTCCCTTTTTAGCAATTTTGTCATGTTATTATAACTTATCACTTTATTAGGTTTCCCTTAGATACCTCTAAGTTCAATTTCCTTTCATTTTGTGTTATGAAACCAGCTCAAGAAAAGATAGAAAAGATAGATCAACGCCTTAGAATTCAGCCTCTTCGAGGGGGCAACCTCCTTTACATTACATAAATGAACAATTCTTGGATGATACAAATGAAAAGACCTCCTTTCTATATATAGGAGTCTAAGGGGTCATTATATAATCATAGCCTACATAACAATAATAATGTAAGGGCACAATAATAACAATAGTGGGCTTCTATGGGGCACAATAGTAACAATATGGGCACTACATGGGTACATCAATATAATAAGGGGGTTGTACTAATAACAATAAGGGGTTACACTAGTAGTATAGGGGCCTAACATGCCCCTCTCCTTCAAAAAGTGTTGTCCTCAACGCTTGAGTAGTTCTTGATGCTTCTGTATAAACTTCTTGTCCTTCAATGTGGAATCTTCAGCATGTAAGTTCTTCCACTTGATGAGATACTCTGAAATTGATTGATTTGTAGCTGTCGGGTTCTTGTTTCTGTGACTGCTCCAGGTTCTAATATGATTTTTCCTTCCTCTTCAATTTCTGGCAATATTGTTTGAATTGGGATCTTTTGCAACTTTTGAATAAGTGGCCATACTTCTTCATCCTTCTTCGATTCATCCCTTTCTTCGTTTATCCAATCTGGTTGGATCATAGAAATAGCACAAAACAATGCTTCCACATCCTCATCCTTGAAGAGTCTTCCCATTCGGTAAGGTCGCCATTTTTTAAGTGCATGTAGTATTGCCAACATTTCCTTCTCATAAATAGCTTTCTTGAGTTGTAGCGTAAAAATGCCCAATCACCTACATCAAAAACATTTTCACTATGATGTTGATCTACTTGTTGTTTCATTTGATTTTGCACCAAAGTGGCGTTATCCTTTAAAAGTTGGAGAACTTGTTGTTGATGCTCGATGTGATCTTTCACTGCTTGAACCTTTTTCTTCTTGATATGTCCTTCTATCTCTAGAATTTGGGGAGTGGTAATTTCTTCCAATCCTTTACAAGATATGGTCGGATTCATTCTTGATGCTCGATGTGATCTTTCAATTCTTGAACATTTTCTTCTTGATATGTCCTTCTATCTTGATAGTTTTGAGGAGTGGTAATTTCGACCAATGAATTACAAGATATGGTTGGATTCATTTCTTCTTTCTTGATGTTATCTTTCACTTCTTGCACCTTTTTTTTCTTGATATATCCTTCTATCTTGAGAGTTTGAGGAGTGGTAATTCTTGCCAATGCTTTACAAGATATGGTCTGATTCATTTCTTCTTTCTTTGGGGTGGGGTCCTGGCGTATATCCTCTTCTTTTGATGTTTCTTGATCCTTTTTTTACTCGCCTTCATAATCTATGTAAAATAATTTCTTCTCAGCACACTTATGACCTTTAGTTCATTTACTATCACAATTGTAATAGAGCCCTTTTTCTCTTTTTTCTTCCAATTGTTTTGGTGTAACCCTTGTAGGTTGTGGAAGGATAGGAGAAACAACACTTCCATCTTTATAGTTGTGAGGGGTAGACTTCCTTGTTGCCATAATTTTAAATTCCAATATGTAACAAAGCCCTTTTACTATTTCCAATTGTTGTGGTGTTACTCTAAAGAAGGTGTTGCTCTTTGTATCCTCATAATGTGTTATCATTTCCTTCATGAAAATTGACACGTAACAAGTTTTTTACGAGAACAAAGCCCTTTATACCATAAAAATTGATCTGGTTCTAAATATGAAGATGCAATACATACCTTTTGTAACAGTGGTACACCATGTAGATCAAAATATTGCTCCATCTGACGTATCCAATTTATCGGATCCTTGCCATCAAACTTCCTCATCTTGCTTTTTCTTGATTTTAGGAGCTCGATCTTGAAATGACTGTAACTCTGTACTTTCAGATCTTTAAGTTCTGAAACTATGACCTGTAGTACTCCTCTACGTCCTCTTTCCAATGCCACCAGTCTAACCCCAATTGGATTTTCCAATGAAGAGTTATGCCATATCTCCCACAATGACCTGATTATAGACTAATTCAGTAGAGCGAACTTGTACGACGTGCCACGTGTCCTTGTTTTTACCTTTGGCTCTGAAAATTATATACAAGAAACTACATTCCGTCCTCTTTTTGTACCTTCTTACTAAATTTCAATCTGATGCTCAGAGAGAAAGTTATGACAATTTTCCCTAGGTCACCTGTTTTGAATGTAATTCAGGATTTTTCAAAAGGACCAACTTCCTCAGATCATATCTCCAACAATATAGTGCAAAAAGCTCTTAAATTTTGACATGAGATTCAACGCGATGTATTTTCAAATTGGTTTTGTTTTTAGCTTCTGATACATCGCAAAAAAAAAGTTATAGCGAAAATGCCACGATGACCTGTTTGGAGCAGCGAAACCCTAAAATCCAAAGCTCTGATACCAAATGTTATGAAACCAGCTCAAGAAAAGATAGAAAAGTTAGATCAACGCCTTAGAATTCAGCCTCTTTCGAGGGGCAAGCTCCTTTACATTACATAAATGAACAATTCTTCGATGATACAAATGAAAAGACCTCCTTTCTATATATAGGAGTCCAAGGGGTCATAACATAATGAGAGCCGACATAACAATAATAATGTAAGGGCACAATAATAACAATAGTGGGCTTCTATGGGGCACAATAGTAACAATATGGGCACCACATGGGTACATCAATATAAAAAGTGGGTTGTATTAATAACAATAAGGGGTTACACTAGTAGTATAGGGGCCTAACAAAGACATTGGTTCAACATGCCATGAATTTGGAAGACAACTTATAGTGAAACAATTAGCGTGTATGATTTCACATATTGTAAGTGTCCTTAAATATTCACATATTCATTTTCTATTTACTAGTATTGAGTCATCGTGATTTGTTAATTTTATTAACCTCACCTAGTCTAGTTGCTCAATGTAGTTCCTTGTTTTCTTTTGCAGTTCTCTATTTCCATATTATGGTTCACACCTTTACTTTTTCCAGAATGTAGGAGCAGGTAGTTAAAGAGAAGATGCTAGAATAACATAGTGAATGAACCAATGAACTAAGCCATTGAGCATTTTCATTACTAATATAAGTGATTCCCGCTGTGAAATAGAGTTGTTAATGATTTGCATAGGATCTTCTATGAATTTGTATTTTGTTTATTTATTTTAATCATAGTTACAATGATTGAAATTTGAAACTTGATACAATTCTTGTCATTGTGCTTGTATTGCTTAATGTTACATACTTATGCTTTGAGCAATTGTATTATGCCAACAACATGGAACATGAAAATAGTTATCTTTGCTATGAAACATGAATAATGTTGATTGTCACTGTATTTTAAATTTGTTCAGAGTACATTACTCTGGAAAGGGCCTTTGTTATTTTTTCCTCATATCTCCCTATTGTACGTAATGGAAGTTGTTTGTTGTATTTTGAAATGAAATTGATATATTGATTTTATGTGATTTCTATTTCGATTGTTTTTATGTGGCACTACACAACCTTTAACGAATTAATTAGCTGTGGATATTTTTTGCGAACAACTTTCCTTGTGCGGGAAGATTTCATTGTGCTAGGAGATTTCATTGTACACAGAGAATTCATCAACAAAATTGAAATTTCTACAGCACAAATTTCTTTCCGTACATTCTGCCATAATGAGGTAATGCATTGCGCACAATGAAATCGCTACAGAAGGAAGTTCATGGTCCCTCCGCACTTTGTGCAATGAAAACATTGATTGCCCCGTTGTATAATTTAAGTTCGTGCTTCTTCACATTTCCCTATAATTCTAATACATATTGTTGAGTGAATACATGTGCGAATTGTGGAGTTATCTATAAAAGCCATATGTGGAGGTAAGAAAAGCGCAAGAATTCTTCATACAATAAAACTTTTGACTCTGTTTATGCACTTCGCACTCTGACTAGACTCGTATTAAAACTAGAATATTAGTAAAAAAATATGAACATTAGACTATTAATAAACATCAACATTAGACGTATTGCAGTCTCGAATTTGAATGGACCTTCTTGTTATGTCGATTAAGTGAATTAGTAATAGTTTATACATTAATATTAATATTTTAATGCTTTTAAAATCATAATGAAAACTTCAAAGCTTTGCATTTGTGTTAATTTTGAAAATTTACATTAATAATAGTATTTCAATGCTTTGAAAATCATGATTTTAGATTTAATATGTTAATGCTTTGTAATAATTCCAAGTCATACTGTTATCGATATTTTTGGGCACTGCAACCCCAATCATAAATGTCCATAAATTGAGGGCTCCTAAGTCCCTAAAAGTGTTGCTTCACTACCTAAAGGAAACAAGGTAGTGATTACATCATCTCCAGAAGTTCTCCCAGAAAAACTACCAGAACTGGTCAAAACTAGACCATACCGGAATGCCCCATGCAGAGGGTGGCTTTGCATTTTAACCTTCTAGTGTTAAAAGGTACGATGCATACTAATGGCCCCTCTGTGTGGGTGTGATGGGCGAGAATGGACAAATGGTAGAGACAGTTTGCAAGGTGGAGGATCATAGAATCTTTCCAGAAATCCCTCTGACAGCTTGGCTTCTCTGATTTTTGGCCAGGGATGAGTAAGAGATCATCAATCTCCAAGTGGAATCAAGAACTATCAGAGAGAGGACACTAATCAAAATCCCAGAAGCTGACTCATCCCCCTACAATCATCTATATATGGATCCCTCATCACAAAGATCCAGAGGCTGGAATCTTGTATCTTGTAGAGAAGTGTTGTTTGTTTTCTTGTGTAACATCATAGTGTTGGTTGATCTAAGCTTTACTTGAGGTGAAAAAGGGCTTTCTTGCTGGAGGATAATGTTGGTTCAGAACAATTGGTTGTAATCCTCTTGCTATTCTTGATATTAATAAAGCTATTCAAGTTTTCCTCCACATTCTTGTATGTTTGATTATATATGCATTTGTGTGGTCAATACATATCTGGTCCTGTGTCATTTATGAATATAGATCTTTGTTCTTCGATAGTGTTATGTTTCTTTGATTCCACAGGTGCTCTCTGAAGCTGTGTAGACAAAGAAGGAGTGGCAAAGATCTATCTAGAAGGAGAGGAACCAGGCAAGGAACCAAGCACAAGACAAAGGTTGGTGTCCTTTGTTCCCCTCTTGTCTATTTTTCATAAAGGAAAGTGAAAGTAGTTTTTACTTGTTTGTTTCTAAGATAGCTACCAGCCTTAGTGGGAATAGCAACTCTAAGTGGACACTATTCCCGGTAACAAAATGGCGACTCCATTGGGGAGCAAATAGATTATTTGCTGGTCTATTTTTGTTTGTTTTATAAACTTACATACGGAGCCTGAAGTCAAGCCTGCTAGCTTTCAAACTGCATTTTCTATGCAAGGGCAAAGTAGATCAATGTTGCTTCACTCTATCTCCGGGTTTTGTTTATAAATTGAACAATCGATTTGCAAATACTCTAATTGCCCTAGTGGTGGCTCTAGTAACCTCCTTAGATCAACCCCTGTGATTTATATTCACTGAACATCATTTACTCGGCCTAAATCCCTGAACTGAACTGCAAATTGTGATCAAAGACTGGATAAAAGTCTCACACTGGTACCATTGTACCCTCTCTTCAAGGCAATCTGTATGCATCGCACTTCCTGTGTGCAGTAGGTGAGATGCATACTGGATTCCCTGTGTGATAGGTGCGATGGTCAGAGAAGGTTGATTTTACCTTCAAACTTTGGTTTTTCTTCACTCTTTTCAGATCTATTCAGGAGTTTTGTTGTCTGTGGTCAGTTTATCTCTGTGGAAACCCCCTTCCCTTCCATTATTCCGCCTCCATTGTGCAAAGAATTGTAAATGTTTTTATGTATTGTGCGCCATTTTCAGTTCTCTTTTACAAGGAAGTAGCGTAATCAGACTGTCGTTTCTTGATATGAAAGTGTTGCCAGTGTCGTTTTCAGTCGTAGAAGAGAATCCCATTGTTCTTGATAGTCAATTATACTGCTACTCTTGTATGTGTTTTTAATTAGTAGTTTTTCAAGTGTCGAAAACAGTTTTCATTTCGAAATTACAAAGTGTCGTCCTTATCTTCACTTCATTTTGAAAAGAAATTTGTTAGTATTGTCACTTTGAAAAGATAGTTCAGATTTGCACTTAGAATTCTTCTTGTCATCCACACATTAAGAAGGCTAAAAACAAATACATGCATGTACATTTGCATTTAGACTACTTGGTTTGATTTAGGACAGTGCATTTAGTGTGTGCTTTGTGCTATTTGTTGAAAGACCCTCAGTTCTCTTTCCTTAGTAGCTAGGATTTTCATTGCAAAATAAGATTAAACGATTGTTTATCATCTTAGACTACATTTTAGGAATTGTATACATACATCACGTGGTGAACCTGAAAGGCAAATTTTTAAACAAGATCAACTGTAAAATAAATTTAATGAACATAAAAATTCTTTGGAACCTAATGCACAACATATAGAAGTCTAGGCTAGAGACGTATTCCAGCGTCGTAAAGCTTGGTAACTGTCACTTTCATTGTTGGTTGGGTGATTCCTCCTCTTTGAGACGACAAGTACCAGTACGGACTTGTGCTCTCACGTACCGTCGAGTATATATTGGGAGAACACAATAGGCTATATCCTTTATCCTTAGGAAGCCATGTCTGTCGCCCTATCGATCGCAATGCACTGAACACAACATTCGGGAAGATTGACTATCGTACCGTAAAAATTATTTTGCAGTTTTGCGATTGGTTTGGTAATCCCTCTGTCTAGATTTCTAGAGTAGTCTCTTTCGTTCATTTTCAGACTCCTTAAAAGAAAAGGTCCATCTGAGCACTTGTCACTTCGGGCTCATTAAAAAATCGAAGGCGACTAGAGTCATCTTTTGTTTTTTCTCGACTCTTAAAAATTGAAAAAACAAGTTGTGTCAAAGCGTCGTCTAAAATTTATTTTAATCATAATAACATCATTGTTCCCTCGTTAGTCTTAGAAGTTAGTCTCCCTTCATCGCAAGTTCCTGGAGAATCGCTAGGAAATCTTTTGGATAGACTAGATATGTCTGAACAACCGTCGACATCAAGGACTGTGTCATCTGACGCAGCAGTAGCAGAACCTCCTGCTGCTACTCCAACAATGTTCGCTGGTGTACCATCTGTCCTGGCAAGTTATCAACAACAAGCCAGAGTCCAATCAGGGACTGTTTCGACGACATGGTCAGTTCCTATTTCTTCATCTGGATTCTCATCTGGTATTTCTAATGCTGAAACTCAACAAATTGATCCAATGTGCCTTCAAAGGCCAATCTACCCTTTATGTACTGGATTTCCACCATATGGGGGGTAGTATGCCTTTTCATTGTTCCCTCCTGGAGAACGACCATATGGGACTTTACAACAAAGTTCAAGTCAAACTGGAATTACATCCAACGGTTGGGTACCAATACTGCCTCAGCAACCAAGGGTTGTATATTCAATGCTACCAGTCCACCCTGTGTCGAATATTCCCACTATATCTGCTATTGTGACTGCATCGCAAGTACAAGCGCTACCCATTGTATGTCAACCCCAAGTTTCTCAGGTTGCAATACAACAGCCTCTCGTCTCAGCGATTCAATCACAACCTCAGGTTAGTGCCTCCTTATCTAGAGCAACTCAGGCTCAAACAGGTAATATGACTCCTCATCTTGGTCAATCATCCAGTATTGGACAACAGCAAATGGTCCAACAACCATGGCTGGTTCAAAATCAACAACCGCAATTCCAGCAATCACATCAGGGACCTGAGCAACAAGTCTTTGTAAGTAATGGGCAACCGCATTTCCAAAGCAGTTATCAACAACCATACTATAATGGTTATGCTCATCAACCTTATCAAAGCTACCAGCATAAAATACATTATGCAGGTATGCAAAGACTACTTCTCAGGCAATTCCATCTTATCCTGAGTATGCTTCGCCTAACCTGAATCAACAGTTGCCCTTTGTAGCAACTCTAGAATTACCAGATCTAAACCGGTTGACGAATGATCCAATTTCTTATGCCCCTTGGTGGCTAGTGATTCCACATAAACTTCCGTCAGATATTCCTAAATTTAATGGAAATCTGAGTGAGGACCCATCGAATCATGTGATGACCTTTCATCTATGGTGTTCATCAAACATTCTCAATGATTATTCGATCAGACTTCGCCTTTTTCAGTGAACGTTAATTGGTCCGGCAGCAAAATGGTATATCGATTTGCCTAGAGCTTCATTTGATAACTTCAGTACCCTAGCCACAACCTTTTTAACCCATTTTCAGTTACCCATAAGGTACGAAACAGGAACAGAGCTTCTTACCAATTTCAAACAAACGACGGCCACTCACATATTGGATCATATTCATGAGTGGCGACGTCATCGTAGAATGGTAAAAACATATGTTCCTGACCAGCTGTTGGCTGAATGGTTTATTAAGTCATTATTACCTTCTATTACAGAAGATGTGGCAAAGGGAGGAGTCGTCACTAAAGAGAAAGTTATTTCTCGTGCACAATATCTAGACTTGATCTATACTCAGTCTGGCACACTCTACGATAAAATCCCTGATGCTCCTAGACCAGAATTTTCTGTTCCTCCCCCTCCTAAATCAAACAAAGACTCTCATGCCGGTGATGGCGTGATAGGTATGACTAGCACAAAAATCGTAAAGGCTACATCGAAGAAAGCCCACACAGTTTCTAGTCAAAATGCAAGTGGCAAACTTCTAGCCTCAGAATTAAATGTCATGTCAACAGACAAAGGCAAAGAACCCAAGCAACCAGGAGGCAAGAAGAACAAGAAAGGGAAGAAGAAGAAACAAGAGGATTCATCTCCTAAAAAATCTTCTGAAAACCCTTCTGGGCAAAGGAAACCTCCTTCAGGGTGTCAGATATGCGATGAGGATCATCGGACAAGAGATTGTCTATATAAAGCTGAGCTTAGAAAATTATTCAAGAATTCAAAAACCTCAGCGGTATTGACTGATCTGTTACCGAACCCAGGAACAAATCTGGTTGCTAGCAACAAAGCTTCCCCATCCCGAGTGCTTATGTTGCCCATTTCAAAACAACAAAATGATGCTTTGATATCGACAAGGAATAAAGATTACGGAAATCCACAGCTATCGAACAACAAGGCTACAGATCAACCTAGTAGTTCGACAACAACTTTGACCGAAGTTGTGCCACCCATCATTCTTGAGCTAACGATAAAGCCGCCAAAGGGAGTAGTACACAAATCGACATTTAATCCTTGTGCCAGAGCAGCACAGCATTATAATATAGTGGAGGATATGGCCCAATCGCCGTCCGCTATGTCGACACTTGAGGTACTGCAAAATTGCCCCTCCCAAAAGCAGGCTTTATTATCAGCGATAGGTGGGATTGACCCAGCGGATTCCAATATTGTGGCCTTTGATCACAAAGGATATGACCCTCAATTACCAGCTCAACTAGCTTTCCTTATTCAAGTGAAAGCCCTCAACAAAACTGTTCATCGAAACAATTATTGATGAGGGGGCATCTACATGTATTATGTCAATGAGTTGCTGGAAAAATTTAGGTTCACCACCCTTGTCGCGATCGTCAACGACGTTAAAAGAATTTGATGGGCAAACATACACTCCATATGGGATTTTAAGTAACTTGCAAGTCGAACTGGGGGGAAAAACAGTAGAAATTGATGTTGAAGTTATCGATGGAAACCTCGATTACAATATCCTACTGGGAAGGCCCTGGATATATGCTATGGCTGTCATTGTGTCGATTTACTTCAGAAAGATTGCATTTCCCTTCCAAGGACGAATCACAATCGTCAACCAACAAACATTTCTCCCCAACAGTTCGCAAGTTACGGGAAGCATTCTGATGATCCACGGAAGCTCTCAGTCGCTCCAAAATATCGGATTAGGTCTCCTAAAAGACCCTTCCTTAATGGGGACTTTTTCCCTTCCACCTCCGAGTAAGCTGGCAGAAGTGGCCACAGTGGAAACCTATCACATTAGATCTTCTACATCAAAGAATATGAAGAAGAACTCAGAACATTTTGACAGTATGGATCATCGCGAGGTAATGCCTCCAAGCCCTACCATAGATACATCATCTGATGATCAATTCAGTGATGTTGTACATTATGTACTAGGGGCATTAGAACCAGATCTTTCCTTCATGACCCCTTATGAGTTGTGATGAAAGGTCGCCATGAGGATAGTTCTTTTACTATGTCAACCTCATTAAAAAATGAAACAACTCCCATTCCAAATCGAGTCTTTAATTACGATCTTGTAAAATCCAGGTCAAGTCTTTCAAAGATCTCGAAGGTAAACCTTCGTTCCAACCACCACGTTGAATGTAATGAAGCTTGGGGGGCATGCACCTCGATTTGCGTTATTATGCTGGGGGCATGCAAACTTATCACGAGCAGTGTTACCACAGGGGTTCAGCTCGTTAAAAAATAAACCCACCACGAGCAGTTTTTATGTGGAGTTCAATCTCGTTAAAATTAAACCTAAGCAATGAGCAAATGTTCCCCAAGAGTTTAAGCTCATTAAAAAATGAACCAATCTCTGGTAAATAACCATTGTGAATGCATTATCATCAGCTTTTGAGCCTTGGTCGTGTTCTCATCATCACCTTCACTCTGTTTTGGCTGATCATATGACTCCATTTGATTGTTTACCCTTTTTGGGGAACATTTGCAACGATTGATTCTGTTAGCCATCCTTGTGATACCGGCCATGATTGGAAAATTCCAACCTTACCTGGAATTAGCTGCTACCCGAAATTATCACTCGTTCCTCGAAAAATGAGTCTCCTTTAAGCTCTTTTCAACTGACTCGCGAAATATGAAAAGATTGCCGAAAGATTAGCCTCTCCGGCTCGTTAAAGTTATCGGAAGTGTTATCCCTCCTCTAGATTTTAATTTTTTGGACCTAAGGGATTATTACACAAAAAGATCGAGTTCTTGTCTTGTTCGGCTCGTTAAAACTATCGAAATTCATCCCTTTCGTATTATTTTACGCTTTTTCGAACTTAAGGGATTATATGACGAAAAATAATCATTGGAGTTTCCTTTCCGTCCCTTTCAGACTCTCTAAAATTGAAAGACCAATTATCTTTGTATTAACTCGTTAAACCAAATAGCGACAAGTGTCCCAAATGGAGGAGAAGAGTTTCACTGCGCTAGGCTCGTAAAACATAGCGACAGGTTCGCCCGAAGGGCGAATTATAGAACAAGCATATGTTATCATCCTCAAGCTTGACAAAAATAAAGAGGTACTAGTCAGCAATGACTGGGGAAAATTGGTAAGAAAACTTGAAGAAACTTTATTGGTAGCAAGTCGCTCTTGAACATGACACTTGCACTCTGCATCCGAGTCGGGTTGGGTTGTTTTGTTCACTAGTCGTATCACCATTGGTCCGTCACACCATCCATCTTTGGGGTTAATGCTACCAATCCATCGTCAGTGTTGCCGGTATGTTCAAGAGAAGTCGCTCAGAGAATTCACCTGTGTCTCATCCGCTGCAATACATTCACGCTCCATTCTTTCATGACTGCCACCCTAAACCCTGTATCAGCAGATCGTTTTCACCTCCAAAATCATTTGCTCAATTCTGTGTCATAGATGTGGGATTCATTAAGTCCCTCCTACGACGGGTCGCTTCTTGTCGACATCAGCTCACTATCCAAGAATTCGACTTAGTAACAACCCGTTTCAGTACTTTGAAGCTCGCATGCCTCAATGGCAAGTTTCTCACTGTCGGCGATAGGTTTACATCAATGGCCTTCGACCGGAAGATTTTCCGTGGTGCTCAATGCCAAGTCCCTTTTTCACACCACGCGAATTGTACTGTAGTACCTTGGGGATCATTGTCATTATTGGTGATCCCTCTCACGCCTGTTAACAGCTTACATCATTGGCTGGTAATCAGGCGATGTCTTTCCATGTTCGACTCCAGAACATTTTTCACATGGATCGACTTGTACTCCGAGTGAAGATTGAACAAGTTTTGAAGAACCTCGGATCTAGTTTCATCCATCCAGGCTGCGATATACTCAAGAATATAAAGGCATCAAATTTACATCATTGCCGAACAGATGATCATCCAAATCAAAGGATGATGACTCCATCCGAATCATCAGTCTGCCACATAGACGATTGTCTGTCCTATGTACATGAAAATGAATTTATAAAGCTAAGCATGGGAATGCCTGCCTCAGCTAGATCCTGAAAAATATTATGAAGATAATGTATTCTATTGTATCTTATTACAGGTCACCTCTCAGCTCGAAAAACTTCGGATCCTTATGGTAAAGCATTTCACCCGACATCAAAAGATTAACGACCTCATGCTTTAGGGGGCAACTGTTATAGACATTTTTGGGCACTGCAACCCCAATCATAAATGTCCATAAACTGAGGGCTCCTAAGTCCCTAAAAGTGTTGCTTCACTACCTAAAGGAACAAGGTCAGCTGATTACATCATCTCCCAGAAGTTCTCCACTGAAAACTGCTCATAAATGGTCAAAACTGGACCATACTAAAAGCTCAGTGTAGAGGGTGCGATGCATATCACCTTCCCAGTGTACAAGGTGTGATGCATACTAAATTGCTCCTCTGTAGGGTGCGATGGTACCAGGGTGAGTTCTTCAAACCTCAGAGGCTCAGCAGAACAAGGAAAAAAGCTCAAAATCCAAAATGAAAGGCATGCAATTGAAGAGCACAAGTTCAGCTCCTACTTGGTCCAAACAGTGTCGAGAATCGTCAGCAGAATCTCCAGGAATCCGCTAGTGAAAATAAGGGGGGAAAAGCTCCTCTAGAGCTCCAACAAACCAAATTCAAATGAAATGGTAAAATGAGAGGTAAAAGTCACTTTTAATTTACCATGCACATAATTCAAGTAAAATACTAGTGTTTCTAACTCATTTATTAAGCATATGTTTTCGTTTCTAATCGGTTTTATGAAGCAAATGAACAGGTAGTACAATCTTTGAAAGAACAAAATGCTAATGGTGAATCAAAGACTCGATGACCATCACTGCGATCAATGTTACCGCAGGGTTCAAGCTCATTAAAAAATGAACCCTCCACAACTAGCGGTTGGGTGCCAATCCTGTCTCAACAACCAAGAGTTGTATGCTCAATACAACAAAGTTTACCTATGACAAACATCCCCACTACTTCGGCTATTATGGCAGTATCGAAAGTACAAGCGTCACCAGTTGTATGCCAACCTGAACTTTCGCAGGTTGCAATGCAACAATCTCTTGTACCTATGACACAACCACAGTCACCAACTAGTGGAATGGCACAGGTTCAAACGGGGAACACCAATCCCCATTTTGGTCAAACAGTCAGTACTAGACAAAAGCCCATGGCTTCACAACCGTGACTGGTGTAATACCAACAACTGCAATTCCAGCACGCTAACCAAGGATATGAGAAACAAATCTTTGCAAGTAATGGGCAGTCGTATCAACCATATCATAATGGTTATGCCAATCAACCTTACCAAAGTTACCAACATCAAATGCATTATGCTGGTATGCAAAGACCAACTGCTCAAACAATTCCGTCTTATCCTGGGTATGCTCAACCATGTTGAATCAACAGTTGCCTTTCATGGCAACTTTAGAGTTACCGGATCTGAGTCGACTGACAAACGATCCAATTGCTTACGCCCCTTGGTGGCTGGAAATTTCACATAAACTTCCATCGGATATTCCTAAATTTAATGGGAATCTGGGCGAAGACCCATCGAATCATGTGATGACCTTTCATCTATGGTGTTCATCAAACACTCTCAATGATGATTCGATTCGGCTTCGCCTCTTTCAACGCACGCTAACTGGTCTGCCAGCAATGTGGTATATCGAACTGCCTAGAGCTTCGTTTGATAACTTCAGTACCCTAGCCACAACCTTTTTAACCCATTTTCAGTTACCTATAAGGTACGAAATAGGAACTAAGCTACTTACCAATTTCAAACAAATGACAACCACTCACATATCCGATCATATTCATGAGTGGCGACGTCATCGTAGAATGGTAAAAACATATGTTCCTGATCAGCTATTGGCTGAATGGTTTATTAATTCGCTGTTACCTGCTATTACAAAAGATGTGGCAAAGGGATGAGTCGTCACTGACCAGAATTTTCCTTTCCTCTGCCTCCTAAATCAAACAAAGACTCTCATGTCGGTGATGGTATGATAGGTACGACAAGCAATAAAACCGCGAAGGCTACATCGAAAAAGGCCCACACGTTTCGAGTCAAAATTCAAATGAGGAACTTCTAGCCTTGAAAGTAAATGCCGTGTCAACAGACAAAGGCAAAGAACGCAAGCAGCCAGGAGCCAAGAAGAAAAAACAAGGGAAGAAGAAAAACCAAGAGGACTCATCCCCTAGAAAGGCTTTGCAAACCCTTCTAGGAATGGGAAACCAAAAAATCCATGTCATATATGTGACGAGGATCACTGGACCAGAGACTATCCATATAAAGAAGAACTTAGAAAATCTTTCAAAAGTTCGAAAACCTTGGCCGTACTAACTGATCCGTTTCCGAACCCAAGAACAAATCTGGTTGCTAGCGAAAATGCTTCCCCGTCCCAAGTGCTAATGTTGTCAGTATCGAAGCAACTGAATGATGCTCTAATAACGACAAGGAGTAAAGATTACGAGAATCCACAGATGTTGAAGAACAAGGATAATGATCAACCTAGTAGTTCAACAACAACTTCAACCGAAGTCATGCCGCCCATCATTCCTGAATTAACAATAAATCCACCAAAGGGAATAGTACACAAATCCACGTTTAATCCTCATGCCCGAGTAGCGCAACACTATAATATAGTGGATGATTTAGCCCAATCGCCCTCCGCGATGTCGACTCTTGAGGTACTGCAAAATTACCCCTCCCAAAAGCAGGCTTTATTATCAGCAATAGGTGGGATTGACCTAATGGATTCCAATATTGTATCTTTTAATCACAAAGGCTACGACCCTCAGTTACTAGCTCAACTAGCTTTCCTCATTCAAGTGAAAGCCCTCAACAAAACTATTCATAGAACAATTATTGATGAGGGGGCATCCACATGTATCATGCCGATGAGTTGCTGGAAAACTCTAGGGTCTCCGTCCTTGTCGCGATCATCAACGACATTGAAAGAATTTGATGGACGAACATACACCCGCTATGGAATACTAAGTAACTTGCAATTCGAACTGGGGGGAAAAATAGTAGAAATCGATGTTGAAGTCATCGACGGAAATCTCGATTACAACATCCTAGTGGGAAGACCCTAGATATATGCCATGGCAGCCATTGTGTCGACCTACTTTAGGAAAATTGCATTTCCTTCCCAAGGAGGAATTACAATCATCGACCAACAAACTTTTCTCCCCAACAGTTCGAGAGTTACGGGAAGCATTTTGATGATCCATGGAAGCCCTAACATGCTTCATAATATCAGAGTAGGCCTACTAAAAGACCCTACGTTAATGGGAACCTTTACCCTACCGCCTCTTACAAATTCGGCGGAAGTGGCTAATGTAGGAACTTGCAATATGATATCTTCCATTCAAAAGATGTCAGAGAACGATGTTAAATTGGATCATTTGCAAGTTTTTCCTCTAACCCCACTGGAAATATTATAGCAATCAATATTTTCAGCATGGGAGGCAAACCCGCATCAACGCTCATCGAGCGTTTGGATAGATAGGTCTAAGGAATATGGCACCCCTTCAGATCCTTGGTCACAAGTACACTCTACAGACGAAGGAATCATTCAATTGATGATGATTGATGGGGCACCATGGGAAGAATACCACCATCGTTCCCATCTTTTGAACTAGAAAGAAGATAATTCAGGCGACCTACACCATCCTTCAATATTTGACTTTATGACAAACACTGTAAATACGGTGGATTCTGAGAGAAACCTATCCAATATCGAAGAGACTACTGCCATAAATATCTCAACCAAAACAGATGTTGTAGAGAATATTCATGTTGGCAAATCTTGTTCTTTTTCAGAACTGGAAATATATAGCACTCTCTTTCGCGAGTTTAGAGATGTCTTTGCTAGGTCATATGATGAAATGCCAGGTATCGACTCGAGCATAGTTGAACATGAAATTAAGATGTATCCAGATGTCAAACTAGTACGACAACGGCTAAGGCAGGTGCACCCCAAGAAAGCCATTGCCATCAAGGCATAAGTTGAAAAACTCCTCCATGCTGGTTTCATTTACCCCATTCCTCTAACTGATTGGGTATCGAATATTGTTCCTGTGATGAAAAAACAAGGAACGACTACAGTGTGCATCGATTACAAGGATGTAAATCAAGCTTGTCCAAAAGACAACTACCCTACACCCTTTATCGACCAGATAATTGATGAATGCACCGGATGCGAAATATTTTCATTTATGGATGGATTTTCTGGGTATAATCAAATAAATTTCCGCCCACAGGACTAGTCAAAGACTGCATTCATTTGTCCATGGGGCACATTCACATATTGCAAGCTACCCTTTGGTTTGAAGAACGCAGGGGAAACTTTTCAGAGAGCAATGAACTATGCTTTCCATGACATCAAAAACATCGTTCAACCTTATCTCAATGATGTCCCAGCTCACTCGCGAAAGCGGACCAATCATCCACACCATTTGAGAGTGATATTTCTACGTTGCCGACACTACAAAATACGACTCAATCCGCAAAAATGTGTGTTTTGTGTAAGTTCTGGTCGTTTACTTGGCTTCGTAGTCTCAAAGGATGGGATTCGTCTCAACC
The DNA here is from genome assembly GCA_000404065.3 of Pinus taeda. Classification (NCBI taxonomy): domain Eukaryota; kingdom Viridiplantae; phylum Streptophyta; class Pinopsida; order Pinales; family Pinaceae; genus Pinus; species Pinus taeda. Next base: position 90,386 of record APFE031227406.1, read on the forward strand.
CTTGCAAGGTTCAGGCAATCATCGATTTGCTTCAACCTTCAAACTTGCTTCAGATTCAGAAACTCCAAGGGAAAGGAAATTTCCTCAGGAGGTTCATTCCAAATTACGCCGAACTAGCTAAAGGTTATACTTGTCTATTGAAAAAGGAAGTACCCTTCATTTGGGACCAGGTCATGCAAGCCTCCCTTGATGCTTTAAAGAAATCTCTAATACAAGCATCATTAATGTATGCTCGTGATTATCCAAAAGACTTTAACCTGTATCTGGCTGTAGCAGATACGACCATAGCAATGGTTTTAGTTCAAGAAGACAATGGAATTGAACATCCTATATATTATTTAAGCCAAAACTTAAATGATACGAAAATGAAATACTCCTACCTTGAAAATCTCGCCCTCGCGGCTGTTCAAGTGATACAGAGATTTCTACACTACATCCTCTTCAGGAAAACTACCATTTTATCAGATTGCAACCCCATGACTTATATATTGTCGCAATAGTTGCTGGGGAGAAAATTTTCAAAATGGATAGCAATTCTACAAGAGTTTGGTTTGGAATTCAAAAAATCCAAATCAAAGAAAGCCCTGCTATTCACGGAGTTACTATGCGATCTCCCATCGTCATCGAACGATGCAATATCCTAAGAAGCAATCGTGGATGAAAATTTGTTTCTGATATCCTCAAGCGATCTATGGTATGGAGATATAATCATTTATCTCCAGACACAAACATATAGGTCTAATACCTCATGCTCCGAACAACGACATATTCGATACCAAGCAAAAGACTACGTGATTGTCGGTGATACTCTTTACCGTCTTGGTATCAATACACTTCTGTGGACGTGCCTCACCCTTGAGGAGGCCGAAAAAGTCCCGAATGAATGTCATTCAGGCACATGTGGGGGGCACCAATCTGGTTATGCTATGTCACAAAAAATTTTGCGAGCAGGATACTTCTGGCCAACAATGTTCAAAGATTGCATAACCGCAGTTAGAAGTTGTCATGCTTGCCAAATTTTCTATAGCAAAACAAGAAGACCACCTGCACCGCTGCAACCAGTAGTAGCTGTTGGGCCATTCGCCAAATGGGGCATAGTTTCATGACATGTAACCCCACCTCGGCTGGGGGGCATGGGTACATAATAGTCGCGGTAGACTATTTTACCAAATGGGCCGAGGCGATGCCTACATTAAACAACAACGGTGAAACGGCTGCCCTTTTCGTTTTTAATCACATAGTCTCCAGATTCGACATTGCATAGGCCATAGTCATAGATCATGGATCGCATTTTCACAATCACATGATGGTTGAGTTTGCTGCCAAATTAGGACTGTCCCACGACAGCTCTACTCCATACTATCGGCAAGCTAAAGGACAAGTTGAGGCAATCAACAAAGTCCTAAAGCGCATGCTGCAAAGGATGATCAGATTCCAGAAACGCGATTGGCACCTAATCCTGTACTCTTCCTTGTGGGCATACCATACATCAGTAAGAAATGCAACCGGATTCACACCTTTTCAATTGGTGTACGGTCTGGGAGCAATCTTACCGGTTCAATGTGAAATCTCGTCCCTTAAACTCGCAGTCGACCTTTTCCCTGGAACCTCAGAAGAAGAGGCTCATTCTTGGAACTAATCCAATTAGATGAAACCTGTTGTGACGCAGCTTCGGCTAGCAAAGCTCATAAGAAGCAAGTCAAAGCACAGTTCGACAAGAATGTCAAACCTCGCGTCTTCTCAGAAGGTGACCTGGTCTTACTTTACAACTAGGAATCCGATAAGTTGGGAGTAGGGAAATTCAAATCATTATGGATGTGTCCCTATATTGTTAAACGAGTATTAGCAAAGGAGCCTACAAGTTGATGGACTATGATGGGATTCCACTAGCGCAACCTCGCAACGGGTTGTACCTCAAGTGTTACTATGCTTGATTTCGCATAGTAACCCTCATGCTTTTGTTACATTTTTGTTTTCGCCAAGAGCATTTAGTTTGGTTAAGTAATCCAGTTTTTTCATTCGTTGCAGATGTCGAACCTACTGGAATCATTCGTTGGATATGCCGACGGAGCAAGTCGTAGTTCGCGAAACCTGTCTTCCACGGTATGGGCCATTTTTAATCCCAGCGGTGAGTTAGTAAGTTTCAGAGAAGCGTGTATTGGTCGGTCTACGAACAATATCGCTGAGTACAGTGCATTTATAGAACTAATTTTTGATGCCATCATACATGGCATATGCCAGCTTGTCATCAGGCTAGACTCATAGCTCATCATTCTACAACTCACTGACATCTATTCTGTACGAAATCCAGCTATCTATCGCATGTTCGTAAGGGTCAAAATTTTGGAAAGACAGTTCGATTTCATCCAATATCAACATATTTCCAGAAGTTTAAACACATTAATAGACTCATTGGCAAATTCTGTGTTAGATAGCATTTGCGGCATTTATAGAAAGAAGCATCACATCAATATATGCAGCAGGATTATGTAACTTAACCAAAATGAAGCTCCGAAAATAAAAAATATATTTCATAACTGTTTATAGTTTGTACATAATTTTCTGTAACCAAGACAAAATTGGTCAAATGACCCAAAACTCAAAATGCTAAGGGGCACCCTAGTCTAATGATGCTGGTGATATCAAGTCACTGCCTACGCAATCATGTGTAAAAGCCTAGTCCATCAACTCGGCACTCCAGTAGTATGTCGCTGCAACCGCAGAGGCAGCTCGTCGGTCCTCACATCTGGGATACCAAGGGTAAGACCCTCGATCTGGTCTTGTAGTGCTGAAAGAGTCTCGACCACATCAAGGTCGCGAAGGATAGCCCTCCCAACAGCCTCTCCTGCTGGAGCAGCCGCTAGGTCTCTGCAGCGTACTACTGGTCGAACTGGTCCAATGTCTGCATGAGTACATGAGTTTTGATTATTCTTGATCGAAAACATAAGAACATTATAAAGAACAATGAACAGAGATAGGGTTAGAAGAATTACCCATGGCACCCCACTACTCGCCAACTAGCAGCACCAAGTCTGGATCACCTCGGAAATCCATACCAACATATGGGAACCTGGCATAAACCATCTATTGACGATCGAACCACTCGAAGAAGGTATCAGAAAAATAAATCTGCGGCTGGCCAGCGTGCCAAGACATGAGATCAACCCATCATTGCATCTGTGGTTCAGTGGGTGGAGGTAGGCCAAGTGAAATGTACTGCGGCTGCATTAGTGGGATGCTCTCTAAGGCGAAAGCGGTCAAAATAGAACCATAACCAAAATTCTTGGATCTTGCACTTTTCACCTTGGTCAATTGTTCTTTCATCATAGAGAGTACTGCACCACACCAATTGAACACCTTTGGTTCAAGGCATTCCGAAGCATACTGCATGTAAGATCTGTTGGCTATGTGAAGAGTAGAACTACCAGCCAGTCTAGCAAAAGTGGACATAATGGTCCGCAAGGGCCGGTCAATGACATCTCGAATATTGATCTTTCCGTCCATACTCGACTAAGATCCCTCTCTACAATGCCAGTGAATGTACTCCCTCATGGACTCACCCCCACAAGCAGAGCCTGATAATGAGAGAGGGGCACCATGCCTCGATAAACCGGTCAGAAAATAGATGTCCACGACTATCAACGGGATCGATTTGCCCCTAATCTGGAATAACTGGTTGATAGGATCCCAGGCATTGAGGAAATATTGCAACAAACTGATTTGTTGCCTCATGCTAGAGATACGAAAAAACTTCAATAGGCCACAGTTCCACAATGCAGCTGCTGTTCCCAGATCATGTAAAGCAACAACATCCTCTTCTTCATGCTCACGTTCTCGCCATGTAACAACCATTTTTCTTCGATGAATATCTAAAAAACAAACAAGAGAAGAGTCAGGATCTTCATTTGGTAAAAACCAGGCAAAAATACATGAGGAAACTGTGTAAAAGCTTTCCTTCTTGCGCCCATCGGACCTCAGCAAGTGTACTGGGAGTGATGCATACTGACTAGTCAGTGGGAAGATCAGTATGCATCGCACCTTTCAATTAAGGAAGGGTGCGATGGTCCCAGGGTGAGTTATTCAAACCCCAGAGGCTCAGTAGAATAAGGAAACAAGCTCAGAATCCAAAATGAAAGGCATGCAATTGAAGAGCACAAGTTCAGCTCCTACCTGGTCCAAACGGCATTGAGAATCGTCCACAGAATCTCCCGGAATCTGCTGGTGAAAATCAAGGGGGGAAAGCACCTCCAAAGCTCCAACAAACCAAATTCAAATGAAATGGTAAAATGAGAGGTAAAAGTCACTTTTAATTTACCATGCATGTAATTCAAGTAAAATACTAGTGTTTTTAACTCATTTATCAAGCATATGTTTTCATTTCTAATTGGTTTGATGAAGCAAATGAACAGGTAGTACAATCTTTGAAAGAACAAAATGCTAAAGGTTAATCAAAGACTCGATGACCATTATCATGAGCAATGTTACCGTAGGGTTCAAGCTCGTTAAAAATAAACCCTCCACGAGCAGTTTTAGCGCATAGTTCAAGATCGTTAAAAAATAAACATAAGTCATGATCAAATGTTTCCCCCAACGTTTAAGCTCATTAAAAAATGAACTGGTAAATAACCATTGTGAATGCCTTATCGCCAGCTTTTGATCCTTGGTCGTGTTCTTGCCATCACCTCCACTTTGTTTTTAGCTGGTCATTCACCCCCATATGATTGTTTACCCCTTTGAGGAACATCTACGAAGAGTGATTCTATTAGCCATCCTTGTGACACTGTTGTGATTGGAAAATTCCAAGTCTTACCTGGAATCAACTGCTACCCGAAACCATCACTCGTTCCTCGAAAACGAGTCTGCTTTAAGTTCTTTTCACCAAACTCGTAAAATATGACAAGATTACCGAGCGATTGGCCTCTCCGGCTCGTTAAAGTCATCGGAAGTGCTATCCCTCCTCTAGATTTTAACATTTTTGGACCTAAGGGATTATTACACAAAAAGATCGAGTGCTTGTCTTGTTCGGCTCGTTAAAACTATCGAAAATTCATCCCTTTTGTATTATTTTATGCATTTTCAGACTTAAGGGATTACATGACAAAAAAGAATCATTCGAGTCTCCTTTTCATTTCTTTCAGACTCTCTAAAATTGAAAGGGAACGAGTTATCTTTGTCGTTAAACTCGCTAAAACCTAATAGCGACAAACTCGTCCAAATGGACGAGAACGAGTTTCACTGTCGCTAGGCTCGCTAAAATATAGCGACAGGTTCACCCGAAGGGAAAATTATAGAACAAGCATATGTTATCCTCCTCAAGCTTGACAAAAATAAAGAGGTACTGGCCAGAAATGACTGGGGAAAATTGGGAAGAAAACATGAAGAAACTTTATTGGTAGCAAGTCACTCTTGAACATGACACTTTCTTTCCGCATCCATGCCGGGTTGGGTTGTTCCGTTCACTGGTCATCACCTTTGGTCCATCACACCATCCGCCTTTGGGGTTAACGCTACCAATCCATCGTCAGTGTCTTCGATATGTTCAAAAGATGTCATTGAGACAATTCACCTGTGTCTCACCCACTCCAATACATTCATGCTTCATTCCTTCATGACCGCCACCCTGAACCCTGTATCGTCAGATTTTTTTCACCTCCAAAATCATTTGCTTCGTTCCATGTCGTTGATGCGGGATTCATTAAGGCCCTCCTGCGATAGGTCGCTTCTTGTCAAGATCATCTCATTATACAAGAAGTTGACTTAGGAACAACCCTTTTAGTTTGTTGAAGCTTGCATGCCTCAATGGCAAGTTTCTCACTTTCGGCGACAGGTTTACATCAATGGCCTTCGACCAAGAGATTTTACGTGGTGTTCGATGCCAAGTCCTTTTTCACACCACGTGAATTGTACTGGAGTACCTTGAGGGTCATTTTCATTATTGGTGATTCCTCTTGCGCCTGTTAACAACTTACATCATTGGCTGGTAATCAGGCGATGTCTTTCCATGTTCGACTCGAGAACGTTTTTTCACATGGATCGACTTGTACTCCGAGTGAAGATTGAACGAGTTTTGAAGACCCCAGATCTAGTTTCATCCATCTGGGCTGTGATATATTCAGGAATATAAAGACATCAAGTGTACATCATTTCCGAACAGATGATCATCCAAATCAAAGGATGATGGGTCCATATCATCAGTCTGTCACACAGAGGATTATCTGTCCTATGTACATGAAAATGAATTTATAAAGCCGAGCATGGGAATGCCCACCTCAGCTAGATCATGAAAAAATGTTGTCAAAATCATGTATTGTATTGTATCTTATTACAGGTCGCCTCCCAGCTCAGAAAAACTTCGGATCCTGATAGTAAATCATTTCACCCGACATCAGAAAGATTAACGACCTCATGATTTAGGGGGCAACTGTTATAGACATTTTTGGGCACTTCAACCCCAATCATAAATGTCCATAAATTGAGGGCTCCTAAGTCCATAAAAGTGTTGCTTCACTACCTAAAGGAACAAGCTCAGCTGATTGCATCATCTCCCAGAAGTTCTCCACTGAAAACTGCTCATAAATGGTCAAAACTGGACCATGCTGAAAGCCCAATGTAGAGGGTGCGATGCATATCACCTTCCTAGTGTACAAGGTGAGATGCATACTAAATTTCTCCTCTGTAGGGTGTGATGGTCGGGAATGGACAAATGGAAGGGACAAAATGCGAGGTGGAAGATCATGGAATCTTCCAGAAGCTTCCCCTCTGACACTTGCCTCTCTATTTTTGACCAGGGATGAGTAAGAGATCATCATTATCCAAGTGGAAGCAGGAACTATCAGAGAGTGGACACTAATCAAGACCCCAGAATATGACTCACCTCCCTATAAACATTTATATATGGATCCCTCATCTCAGAGATCCAGAGGCTAGAATTTTGTATCTTAGAGAAGTGCTGTTAGTTTTCTGGTGTACATTCATAGTGTTGGGTGATCTAAGCTTTGCTTGAGGTGAAGAAGGGCTTTCTAGCTGGAGGATGATGCTGGGTCAAAACATATGGTTGTAATTCTCTTGCTACTTTTCATCTTAATAAAGCTATTCAAGTTTTCCTCCATATTCTTGTGTACTTGTTTATATATGCATTTGTATCGTTAACACACATCTGGTCCTGTGTTATTTATGACTATAGATCTTTGTTCTTTGATAGTAGTATGATGCTATGATTCCACAGGTGCTCTTTGAAGCTGGGTAGATGAAGAGGAAGCAGCAAAGCTCTATCAAGAAGGAGAGGAAATCAAGCGCAAGACTAAGGTTGGTCTCCTTGGTTCTCCTCTTATCTATTTTCATAAAGGAAAACGAAAGTAGACTTTACTTGTTTGTTTCTAAGATAGCTACCAGTCTTAGTGGGAATAGCAGCATCCAGGTGGACACTATTCCCGGTAACAACTGTAAAGCTACTACAGCTATTTAAGCAATGAACAGTTAAACAATTAACCTTTTTAATGGAAATGCAGCTACTGAAACAAATAACCGGTTAAACCATGAATCATCTACTCTATACTGTGGTGATGCAAATGAAACTACTTAAGCAAATAAACAACTAAACCATGAACTTATCCTAGTGCTATAATGGAAATGGACTACTTAAGCAAATGAACAAGAAACCATGAATATGTACTATTGTTGTAATGAAAATGCATCTAATTAAGCAAACGAAAAGAAAACGGGAATCTATGCTAGAATAACAATAAAATAAAGAGGAGCCGTGGTTGCTAGGGTCAAGCCCTAACCCAAGAGCTTCATCCCTCTGAGTTAACTCGGTGTTGGCTCAAAACAAAGCTCATCATCATTAGATATCAGAAACTATTACAAGACTTGCAACTTGAAAACAAAGTGGAGTTCTACAGTGAGAAGTCTGAACTTTTGCTTACTCTTGATAATTAAAAAAATTGAGGTCCTAAGCCTCTCTACTTATAGATCTGAAGTCTCCAATGTCCTGCTTCAAAATTAGGGATGCACAACTCCCAATTTAATGATAGACTCGTACTTTCCCTTTCAGTAGCTCAACTTCCTTCTAGTAGGGAGTCTTGGCTCCCAACTCAAGATAAACTCATACTTTCACTTGCTTTCCTACTTTCTAGTCCACTTGATTTGGCTATTTTCACCTTCACTTGCTTGGCTGCCTTCTAGAAGGGCGGTGTTTGTACTTTCAGCTGATGGATAGATATTCGAATGGAGGGGCAATAAATGAGGAGGATTTACCTCTTGTAATTCCTCTCCCTTGTCCCATTTGAGTTTTTACCAAATTCTTTACCATAGTTCCTTGATTTTATCTTTTATCCCTGCATTTTCCTTTCTTTTCTTCTTTATTCCTGCACTACAAGCACATTAGACCACAAAGCAAAATATCCAACTCTACTGATCTCATAAAAAAAATATAATCAAAAGTATGCAATCAGTTGTGAGAATAGTTGGTTTGATTAAGCTAAGAGGTGAATTAAGGTCAATTAAGGCCCATATAATTACTCAATTATGAGACTCATCATCACCCCCCTACTGTAAGTGTTTCTCATCCTCTGAGCATCTTAGTGGCTTGGTAGCCTGTCTAACATGTCATGGTTCTATTGTTGTCTCTACTTCTTGTTTATAGAAGTCTACTTTCCTTTCTACTTCTTCCCACTGATATTCTCTAATCTTCAAGCTATGTCACAATGTTTTCCATTTCTTATGCATGCATGTATATTATCATTTCTTAGTAGCTTAATCATGTCCTCAAAATGTGAAATTGCTTTCCGTTGCGAAAAAAGATATAGAGGTGTCCGTTGAGGATTATTTACAATTAGATTCTAGGTGCTGATTAGGGCCATGGGTTTTGATTGTTCAGCTTCTTCTTTGCCCCTGAAGCCACTTAGCTTTTTTGTTTCTTGCTTCTCTTTCTTGTTTTGAAATGTAGACGGCTTTGCCTCCTTATTTCCCCTTTTTGCTTGATTAGTGTGCTGAGAAAAGTGATGGAAGCTACTACCTTCTACTCATGGACCTCTGGAGACACCCTAGGTGACTCCTTTTTTTCTTCCCCTTGTGTTTCAATGCCTCCTTCCTCTCTATTTTTTATTTCTCATCTCTATCAACTTCTTGGTTCATCTCCTCCTCTGTTTCAATGCCTTCTTCCTCTCTATTTTTTATTTCTCATCTCTATCAGCTTCTTGTTTCATCTCCTCCATTGTTTCAATGCCTTCTTTCCTTTCTATTTCAACATCATCCTCTTTATTAGTTCTTTCCTCATCCATTTCATCCCCATCTAGCTCTGTATCTTCTTCTTCTTGTTTTACCTCCTCCATACTGATAGAAAGACTAACATCGTAGATGAGGGTTTTGATGTTATCCTCTACTAGTAAGTCTTAGGAGACTAACCATGTTATAGGGATATTGAGATTTTGGAGGGAATTCTCAATGAGGATTCTGGTCAACCCATGGTGAACTAACTGTTGGGAATTTCCTGTCTTTTCTTTGTTGCTAGAGTCCAAGAGTGATTGCATCAAAAAATAGGGTATGCTGAGTCTTTCGTGAACTGGTGTTTCTAACCCAAATCTTAATTATTCAAGCTCTCTAAAATGGTAGCCATAAAAAACATTGTATCTACCCTCACATGAGATATACTTGATGAGCATCTTGCTTGTGAGGCTTGACGAGGAAATAGGAAAATTCTTTGAGAAAAAAAAAAATAGTGTTTCCTATGTATGTAATCCACTAGCTTTCTAGAGGAAACTGGCCACCTTTTTACTTACAAACCAACTACCTCTTAAGCCTTACAACTTTTGATCAAATGATGCATATGAGTGAGCGAGTAGGATACTTAATTGTGGCCTTAATGCCACATTGCAATTGTCAAAGATCAAAGGTGCTATTGATGGTCATTATTCTTCCTCCTCTACTGTCTGTTGATGATTTATTAACTATAGATCTGATGTTGTTGCTGTTTTTGTATGGTCATCTATTTCTTTTCATCTTGAAAAGTGGGAGTGCTAAGGAGAGGGTATGAACTTTGACCAAAGACTGTCCACTCAGTACCACTACCAAATTTCCTTCATGCAACTTGCATGATGATAAATGAATGAAATTTAAATGTTACAAATGTCTAATTAGTCCACATTCAACTTTGTTGTCTTCATTGTCCTTAGTAACAACGACAACTTTGAAAATTTCCTTTATTTATCATCACAAACACATAAATCTTTGTTGTCCCAAACATAGTTAATATTGTTGGTGTATGATCTCTTAATTGTGGAATGGTCTCTTGATGATTATAATGAACTATCAATATCCAATGCTCATGAATACGATGAATGAATGATCTAATGCCTTACTTGTATATACAATTTATGATTCATTTTCTACTTTTATTGTGCCATTGTATATGTGCTTCACTAGAATATCATGTTATATGGTTAATTGAGCAAGATTTATCTTTCATTTTTCAAGTATAATTTGGTTGCATGAGTAAGAAGAGTTGTGTAATTAAAATCATTCAAAATTTGTTAATAATTCATGGTTTGTTTGACTATTCACGCACTTATCCCTGACCTTATACTTTGAGAGCAACTTGTGTCAAATCACTAGTCTTCATTAAGGAACTTCCTTTCATTACTCAATGACCTAGCTTAGCTCGATATTTAAGGATTCCCCCCTAGATAAGGATGTCCTTCTTGTAGTCTAAAGAGTCAGAGAGGGCCACCACAGTGACATTGGGTGGCTTTCTTGATGGGTGGAGTCAAGATTTTTTTTTTTTCTATGAGATTGTTGAGTGGAGATACAATATAGAAAATGCTTACAAGAAAATAAGTTTCCTTTATTTCCATCACCTAAACTACTTCCAATAAAATCACATGCTTTTAATAAAATCTAATTTTTGATAAATAATTAATTCAATAAAATAAAAAAAACAAGATTATTATTATTATTCTTATTTTTTTGTATATGAGAGAATAGACAACTATATCATGTTTGTAGTTAAGGATCGATTCTATCCACTACCACAATCACCTCCAAGTGTACCCACATTGCCTCACACATGGCACACTGAGCAAATTATAAACCAATAACATCATAAGAAATGCCCTAACAACTCATTCTATCATCAACTAATCTACACCATGGGGAGAATTAAAAATAACTTTTAATATTAAAATATATAGCTAGTTTATTTTATTTAAAAACCAATTTTAACATCTAATTTAAGGAAACTCCATAAAATAAATTTAATGTCAAAAATGTTTAAGAAAAATAAAGTTGGGTAAATTATAAAAATAAAAATAACTTAATAATTATAAGTATAATTAGTAATTCAATCACATTACTCTAATTTACCAAGTGTCAAAGGCATAAAATCTCTTCATATACAAACCCTTTTTAAATTGAAAAGAGATTTGATCCCCTCTGCCCTTGGTAAGTCCAAACTTAAGATCTAAAATTAAGATAGTTACAAGCTAGTTTTAGATCAATTTATGTAATTGAAAGTAAAGAATTATTATTTTAATGAAAAGTTACTTTCAAAAATATTTTTAATTTCCTCAATTTTAAAATAAAGCTAGCCTAGTTCCACCTTAACCCCATACCTATCTAGTGATGAGAGAGATCACATCTCTTGAGGTACAAATCTCTTTTTTGAGTGCAAAACTTGAGGAAAGGTTTGTACCTCGACAGAATTGATCCCTCTCGGTGCTTGACAGATCTAGTGTTAAGATGGATCTAGGTTGGTTTCAGTCATGTGCGGCCAAAGAAAATCTAATGAACATATGATTAATTTTATTAATAATACGTAAATTCATCTAATATTAATATAATCATTTTAAATATGCTAATATGTCTTAGATTAATCTATATATTTTAATTTTAAATTTGCTTAGTTGCCCCAATTTGTTGTGATGATAATAACTTTAATGATGAAAAATGATGAAACATAAATTTTGGATGTAAAGGGACAATGTAATAGTGTTGAATGATAGAAAATGTGAATAATAAGAATAAAGTCAATTACAAATAGTCTTCATTGTGGTTAATCTAAAACTATTTTCTTATATTATTCTTAGTGTAACCCTTTTTACTTTTGTCATATTTTCTTATTGATTGTCACATTTTTCATATCGATTATATGAAAAGGATAAGTTAACACATAAACCATTTAAATATTTAGCTCAATCTATTGCGATAAACATAATTCCTTGTATCTCCTTCTCTCCAATATTAATAGGTTGAATTACTATAACACAAAAATCAATGTACATTGTCAATAATTTTTTGTGTTTACACTAAAATAAATGCACATTGTTAATCCAATCACTTTAAAATTAATGTACATCCAAATACATCAAAATAGAAATCAACATTTACACTGAAATTAATGAATCTAATGCAAGCAATTAAATAAGGCTAGAAAACAACATTTACACTAAACTCACTACATCTAATGAAAGAAATCAAATAATATTAGAAATCAGCATTCACACTCAAATCAATTCATCTAGTGCACGTAATAAAGTTGGATTATAAACCAACATCTACACTGGATTATAAAGCAAAATCTACACTAAAATTAATGCATCTAGTGGAAGCAATCAAATAGGATTAGAAATCACCATCTACATTGAAATCAATGCATTTAGTGCAAGCAATCAAATAAGATTAGAAATCACCATCTACATTGAAATCAATGCATCTAGTGCAAACAATAAAGCATTATTAGAAATCAACATCTACATTGAAATCAATGCATCTAGTGCAAGCAATCAAATAGGAATAGAAATCACCATCTACATTGAAATCAATGCATTCAGTGCAAGCAATCAAATATGATTACAAATCATCTACATTAAAATTAATTCATGTAGTGAAAGCAATCAAATATCAATAGAAATCAACATCTACAATAAAATCAATGCATCTAGTGCAAGAAATCAAATTGGATTAGAGATCACCGTCTACACTTAAATCAATGTATCTAGTGGAAGAAATATTCTTTCCTCCCCCCCCATATATATCCATATCTCCCTCCATCTCTCCTTATTTTCCTCTATCTCAATGCCCCAAGCACACATGTTATTTCACTTCATATCTATCAATATCTTTGTCCCTCCCTCCCTCTCTCCATCTCTCTCTTCTTTCCTCTCTTCCCTTTCCATCTATATCTCTTTCTCCATTTGCCTCTCTATATCACCACCAAAACATACTGTCGATTTCTTCAATCTAGCTACATATCCCTTGCTCTCTCTCTCTCTCTCTCTCTCTCTCTCTCTCTCCCTTGCTTCTATCTCTCTTCCCTACTTATTTCCTCTCTCCCTCTCTCTCCATCCTCTTGATCACTCCCTCTCTATCTCTCTCCACCTTTCTATCTATACTTCTTTCCTCTTACCTCTCTCCCCCCCTCCTACTCCATCTCTCTTTCCATCCTCACTCATCTCTCTCTCTCTCTCTCTCTCTCTCTCTCTCTCTCTCTCTTACTCTTCAGCCTCCAACATTGTTACTATATCCCTCCCTCTCTCCTTCTCTTCCCCATTCTCTCCATCTCTCCTTCTTTGTCTTTATCTCAACCACAAACATACACACTCTCTCTCCGTCTCTCCATTGTTACTCCATCTCTCTTTCCACTTCTCACTCTCTATGTATTTCTTCTGCTCTCCCTCGCTCCCCCACCAAGACCATCTCCGTATCCATCCCTCTCTCCTCCTCTCTCCCTCCCTCTCTCCTCCTCTCTCTCAAATATTCTCTCTCGTTCTTCGTCTTTCTCCCTATCTCTCCTACCTCCCTTTTTATTACCCCATCACACTCTCTCTCTATCTCTCTTTTTCCCCTCTAATCCTCTCTCTTACCCCCATCACTCTCCTCTCTCTCTCAAGTATTATTTCACATTCTTCCTCTCTCTCTCTCTCTCTCTCTCTCTCTCTCTCTCTCTCTCTCTTTTCCCTCTAATCTTATCTCTTCCCCCATCTTTCTCTCTCTATCTCTCTACCTATGTTACTATATCCATTCCTCTATCCTTCTATCTACTTCTCTTCCCCCTTATCTCTATCTCTCCTTATTTATCCCTTTATCTCACCCCTAAACATACACTCTTTCTCTCCATCTCTCCCTTATCAGTCCCTCTGTCTCTCCAATTCTCACTCTCTATTTATTTCTTCTTTTCTACCTCCCTCCCCCCTTCCAACTCCATATCTCCATCCCTTCCTCTCTCCTCCTGTCTCTCATCCTTCCTCTCTCGCCCTTTCTCTCCTACATTTATCTCTCTTCCTCCATCTCTCTCTCTCTCTCTCTCTCTACCCTCCAATCCTCTCCCTATCTCCCTCCCACTCTCCTCTCTCCCACCTCCATCTTTGTGTCTCCCTCTCCCTCTTTTACCCTTCTCTACCTCTCTCTCTTTTTATTCCTCCTCTCCCCTCTCCGTGAGCTTATCTCCATTTCTCCCTTGTCACTGCCCCTATCTCTCCACCTCTATAACTTTATGTCTTTGTTCTTACCTCCCATATATATAGAGTTAATATATGTCATGATATATTATAATATAACAAATTTAATATTGGATTAAAAAAAAAGTTATTATATTTAATAATATGAATATTATGATATATGAATATGAATATTATATTAATTAATAAAAATAATAATATAATCTTTTAACATTAATATTATGGTTAATAGTATTTTTTGCATGGTATTAATAATAATTTGGCCCATGGCATTTTTCCCATAGGCTTCACCTAAATAGAACCTATTTTTTGAGTGTTAGTAAGTGTAAAGAGGTTTATGGAGCAAATATAAAAATATGTTTTATTTATTTAACATACCTCTTGTTTATCTACATTTTTATTTATTTATCATATTTCTTTCATTCACAATGGTATTTGGCCCATAGGTTTGGTATATAATTAGATGTTGATTTCTAATCTTATTTGATATGTTTTTATTTATTTACCATACATCTTTATACCTCTTTTATAAATATCGTAATTGGACCATGGTATTCATAAATATAAAGAGGTTAATGGAGTAAAGATAAAAACAGGGTTTATTTACTTACCATACCGCTAGTTTATTTAAACATTTTTTATTTACCATACCTTTAGTAAATATAAAAAAGAAAAATCTTATTTATTTACTATACTTCTGGTTTCTTTATGATTTTACTAATTTACCATAGCTCTTTTTTTACTATTCCTACACCTCATGATAATAAATAGATTAATTTTTAAATAGGGTAGACATTAACAATGTTAAATGTTAAATATTACATTTAAGTTTACATGTTTACATTTACATTTAATTACAAATTTAAGTTTTTATGTGAGATCTACCCCATGGGCCCAATAATTGTTTTATTTTTAATCTGAAATTACAAATAACTTTGAAAAATACATATAAATAACCAAAAACAATTGTATATTAATTAAAATGAAATAAATTTCAATTAATTGAAAGTTAAAATAATATTATTTGAATGAAAAGTTGATTTCTATTTTCAAAGAGAGTAAAGAAATTTGTAATTATTTTATTCAAACTTTGAATTACAAATAATTTAATAATTTAATAATTTAAAGTGTTTTAAATTTGGGGTTTTGGGTGATTTTTCCCTAAACCGTAGGGGTTATAGATCATCTTTCCTTGATCATTGGTAATGTAAAGGAATTTTTTTACATATGGTACTGTTTCTACCTGGATAACACCTATCCAAATCTCTAGGAAGATAACACTAATCTAGATCGTGCGACTGGATTTTTAGTGGATCCATGTGTTTGGTGCTCCTAAAAACCGACATCTCAACCATCAGAGTGATTTCAAATTCTATGGGCATTGAAATAGCCACAACTATTTGGTAACTAGAGAAAGAGAGATGCAGTGCGCTCTTGAAACCAAGAAAAAAAGTAATAGAGTTCGAACTGCTACCGATAGATCAATGGATGCCGAGGTTTCTTTCAAAGTTAGTCTTTGACAAAGTTGAGAAAACCTTTGGATTGATGCTCCATTACTCTCACATTTTTGTTGAGCTAAATCAAATATTCAGCTTGCAAAATGATTGATCCAATAGTTACACACTATGGCAAAGGTCAACGGTCTTGCTTCTTGGCTGATCCAGATACTGCGCCAGATCTCGTGAGTAACTCTTAACAATGTTTGAAAAATCATTTCGTAATTATTTTTAGATTTTCTAGAGTATTCCATATTAATCTTTTTTTATTAGATTACATTTTTCATCTATATCTGGAAGATGACAATGGATGGTTCTGAACTTAGATTTGACGTTTTTTAATTATTTAAATCATGTTGATTTGATTTTTTTTAAAGATTGCCTACATTATTTATTTCTCTTGGGAGATCAGATCTTTGATATATGTTGTCAAAACTTCGACCCAAAAAACCATTATCCTTTTTCTCTTAAATGTGTTATTTTTGTTGATTGAATGCAAATTGTAGATATCGGCAGATGTGGTTGCGAATGAAACTTTAGCAGCCATGGCAAAACACACAGGAAAGCATGGCTTAAATCTTTATCAAGTTGCTTCTTCAGTGGTAAATCCCATAACAATTCAAGAATTTTGAAAAATAATATTTTAACATTTTAAATGTAATCCCTACATTGATCACAAAGAAAACCCAATAAAATTGTTGAAGTAATTGACCTGTGTTAATACTATGGAGAATTATGGGCAGGCTTTGGACATAGTGGTTAGTTCACCAAAAAATGTAAGTTGTAGCGATACACTTTGTGTTTCCTACTTGAAATTTTGATGAATATAAGTGGAATTTGAAGGAGTATATTCATTATTTAATCTAAAGAATTATTGATTTACCATAATTATAAAAAAAAGATACATAAAATGAATCATTGGAAAGTGATAGTGATATTGTAGATAGCGGGGTTATCAAGATCATCTACAAAATATATGTTACAACAATTGAAGCACCTAGAAAAGATCTACGAGACATTTACATTCTATGAAGGAAGGTAAATTATGTGCAATGGAGTTGAAATACAAATTTATTGGTGTTGTATTCTTTTAAACATTTTTATTGGTAATCAAGCAACATATATTAAACTTATTTTAATATATTTGTGCAGATTCGATACAATTCTGAAAAATTGTTTGAAGAACTCTC
Source organism: Pinus taeda (assembly GCA_000404065.3). Classification (NCBI taxonomy): domain Eukaryota; kingdom Viridiplantae; phylum Streptophyta; class Pinopsida; order Pinales; family Pinaceae; genus Pinus; species Pinus taeda. Next base: position 107,522 of record APFE031227406.1, read on the forward strand.
TAAAGATGAACGAGACAATTTTGGATTTGATGTGAAGATGAACAAGATAGTTTCAAATTTGATGTTAATATTATCGAGTAAAAATATTACATTGGAAATATTCATATTCCCTCACTTGGTGAATATATCTTAAATGGGTGAATATGTATCAGTGGATCACAATGGTTGCAATGACCATGAAGACATCGATCTTCACTTCACTGGGTTCACTATTTTTGGGAGAGCGATGGAGGATCTTCAAGAAGAAAGTTGTCAATATATAAATGGAGGTCATGCCAATGTGAATGTTGAACTCATTTCCACTAGAAATGATCTCACTAATGATGTGTTTACGTCACAGGGAGGTAGTTACACATTTAAAAATATTACTCCAAGGAAATATAGGTTGGTTTCTTCCCATCATAAATACACAAACTTCATCAATCCTCGAGCAGTATACAAATATCAAGTCATATCAAATCCCACTACATTTTTTTTCGAAAAGGAAAGGCCATGATATTTTTCTCTTTTTGACTTCATTGGATATGCAAAATAATTTTGGAGATTGCTTAAGGATGAGTATCCATAGGACATAGTAGCCTTCCATGAAATCAAATGTGAAGAAGTGGAAAGAGGAGGATCTGTGAACCAATTGTTAAACAGAGAAAGAAGATACAAGGTAATACCTAATGTCAATCCTAGCTAAGATGGTGCTACACATGAGGTACAATGATTTAGGTTTATAGAGTATATTTTCTATAATATTCTCTTTCAAATACATGATTCTCATGTTCTCTTAACAATTGTCCAAAGTGGATCTCAAGAGATGGAGTTGGGCTTTGGAAATCTAGTAGTAAATGACATCTTTTATGTCCCAGGTTATGATATGGATGGCTTATTTGTTTCTCAGGGTAACCCTATTTTAGGTGTTCATGTATACCTTTATTCAGATGATGTTCATGAGGTGAAGTGCCCTCAAAGAATATCCTTGGCCAAATCAAGCGCTTTGTGATGCAATATCTGATGCATATGGGAAATTTTCTTTTAATTTTATTCCATGTGAAAAATAAAGGTTGTTTTGATTCTACAAGGGTGAGAATACAATATTTGATGTTTCACTTCCATCTATAGAGGTTCTTGTTTAGCATAGTCATGTTAATATATCTCAACCATTTAAGGTCACATGTTCTCAGTTGGAGGACTTGTGGTGACTTCTGAAGGAGTCTGTTTTGAAGGTGTTAAGATATTAGTTGATGGATGAGAAAGTGCTACAAAAAATGTCCAGGGATATTACTAACTTGATCATGCAACATCAACATGCTACACAATCAAGGATGAGAAGGATCACTTCGCATTTAGCAGTTTGGAGAATTTCATGGTTGTGCCAAACACGGCTTCAATCCAAAAGATAAAAGCAACACATTATAATATTTGTGGTTCCGTAAAATTAGTGACAAATGGCTATTATGGCAAGCATCAAGTTGGCTTGACACATGGGCTAGACAATGTTAAGACTCAACTAAAGAGGATTGATGATATGGGAAAATTTTGCTTCAAGGTTCAACCATGTTAATATCGAATATCCCCACTAACCACAACAACGGAATGTGATTCTAGTTTTCAATTTTGACCATCACATATTGATGTCACAGTAACTAGACCAATGTTTGGCATTGAATTTATAAAGGCCCTTGTTGCTATCCATGGATTGGTGATATGCAAGGAAGGATGTGACTTCTCAATTTCTATATAACTTACTTCTGTGGTTGTTTAACTGTAGGTTAAGAGAAGCTTGACTCTTTAAGTTTAAAAAATGAGAGCAATGACTTCATATTTGAGAAATACCTACCTGGTGCATTTCATCTTGAGGTAAAACATGGATCTTCATCTCATTTATTAGATTGGGATGATGACTAGTGTTGGGAGAGATGGGTTATTGATGTCATGTTGGTTTTTTTTATCATTCAGAGATAGTGTTTATCAAAAAAGGCTATTGGTTGTGTATTATGTCTACTCATCCTATGGTCTTACATCGTACATCCAAACAAAGAACCAATGAATTCGTTGATTGAGGAAGGATGGTAGCAAATGTTCTTAGAAGCTTCTCGTGTGCACATGCTTCATTTCTTGAACTCGTGCATTTTCTTTGTTATGTCTTCATTAGAATTCAATGTATTGAACCATAAGCCTATATATTTGACTGGTGAAAAATATATATTGAGTGCTAAAATACATGTTCATTCAAGTTCTTATCCCAAAGAAAATGATTTGTCTCGAAGCATTATTGTAGACATATGGAAAATAGAGGGTGCATTTATAGATATGAACAATAATGTCAAACTTTTCAAGTGATAATGGACCAAGCAACATTGTTGTATATAATTACACTTGCTGGGCCAATATTGAAGATGAAATGGTCTTTTTTCTAAGAGATAAAAGGAATGCTAGTGATAAAAATAGTTTTTAAATGGTCTTGTTTTATCCAAGAAGTCGGCACATTGCTATTAAAACTGATGGGTTCCAACCTGATATTCCTTCTTTTGTCGAGTGCCTACGAAATTACATTCAGGGTCAGTGTTGCGAGCAATCCTAGTTGTTGACATTAAAATAATTTCTCAAAATGATAGTAGCAATGGTCTTCTGAAAAAGGGTGACCTGGTTCTTCAAACTTCGACATGATCAGATGGTCTGTTTTTGGGTGGTCCCTTGTATGATGATACTGAGAACTATGTTGAAGCTTCCAAGGGATATCATTTAAAATCACTTGCATAGGACCCATTTTGAAGCTTAGTTGTATGCTTATCTAATTTGATCGGATGCCCCACTCGACTAGCTAAACCATAAAGAATATTTGATCGTGAGCATTCGACCTTTTGTGCACTCCCTGCATTTCTAGTCCTCAATAGAGGAACCGATAAATTTGTGTCAAATAGCTGCTAGATATGGAAAACACCTCTTCAATCGCATTTCTTCAAACTACAACCATGTGAGTCTGGATTTTACTATTACTTTCAATGCTTTACAATGAAACCAATGTAAATGTAGGTTGGATATGGATAAAATATAATCCATTGTAAATGTGGGTTGTATTGTATGTGTATGAAGGGGCATACATGATAAAATATTTGAGAGTGAATGGGATATTTTTTCAAGAGATTTCATGCTCTATCTTGAGACTCAATATGCAATGTGGAAGTAATTTGATCGTACTGGAAATGGACTCATATCACGATAATGCATGCAATTTCTTTGTGGACATATTGATTGAGATGATGGGGAGCTTTAAATCATAAAAGAAGCTAGTCATATGTGTTGTTCCTTTGCTTAAAGAAATATGTGTCTTCTCAATTTGTTGTTCGAGAGGTTTCCTAATCTCCAATGTTTGTTAATAGGTGACAACTTTATCTTGTAAAAACAAAATTTCTTCTTATCTTTTACATGTGAAATGAACAACATGTTTCAATGTTTAAGAATGTTTGCATTTGCTACTTAGTTGTCAAGTATAGCATATTTTTTTTTTTTATATACAAAGCGTATATTGATGTAGCTTAGGTTTACGATTATGTTTTGCTTCATTATTATGTCCTCTTTATAGATTCAGTATATGCAATAGATATGAAGCAAAAATAAGTAATGAATTTGTTTCATATCTATTCCTTAATGAAAATCTACACTACCTAAATTAAAAAAAATAACCTACTATAAGATGTGAAAAGACCATAAAATTCTTCAATGGTTTTTTCCATGATGTTCATAATGAATATTTATGTCTTTTACCTCGTAAATGAGTGTAGAGTTGACTTATTCTGGTTTTGAAATGCAATGTAGGAACTTTAAAAATATCACATACCTTGGCGTCTCAGGTATCCACTCTCTCATTTCTGTATATACAGTTTTATGTAGACATAACTGAGTTTCTTGATAGGGAAATCAATGTATTAGGTTGCTTTCTTCAAAGCACCCTTGCTCTACACGTGATCGAACTTTGTTTAATTGATGACTTGAATCATGACGATCCACGATATGTAAAGTTTTTGGAGGAAGTGATGTATTTGAATAGAGTTTCAAAGAAAGAAAGGATATTGGTATGAGAATCTTCTTTTTAAATACATGCCTCAAAATCTTTAAACCGCTGACCAGTAAAAAAGGCTTTCAAGATTCATTTTATTTTATTTTTTTCTTTATGGAAGGGTATGACCAATGCAGGTTGTATGTGGATACAAGGATGTGGACACTAGTGGAATGACCTGCTTAGTCTTGGGAAACATTGAGTATGGAAGCGGATGGTAGTCTCATGGAGTGGGTACATGACATTTTTCCCCATTTTCATTTTGTTTATCATTCATTGTTTGCACTGGTTGGAATAGCTAGATTTAATTATTTATATTTTTGTCATTTATATCATTAACATTCCATGTTTCCTAGGCAAGCTAACATCTTTGATTGCTTTAGATGAGAAACCTGTAGGATTAGGATGTTCCCAATGAGTTATGAACATTTGTCCAATATGTCTTGTCTATTTTCGATTATCATTGCGGGTTATTGCTTTAATTGTTATCTGGTTTGATATTTGATTGACAACAAAATTCCATGCTTTTATAAATTATTTGTATGTTAATTTTTAAAAGTATTTAAGAAATTTGTCTTTAGTAGCCACACTTCAAACAATGGATTTCACACTACTAGGATCAAGGTTTGGGTTATGTATTTGGTTAAAATTTCCCAAGATTTATATCCTAACACAAGTGTCAGGTTTGGGTTATTTATTTGGTTAAAATTCCCCAAGATTTATATCATATTTCAACCTTTTGAAATTCATGCATTCATGCCATTCGAATGTAACCCATCACAACAAGGATGAGCCCTATTAAGCTCACCAACTCTGTTACTATGTTTCATGAATCATAATTCAAATGGACTCTAAATTTGGTTCTTTTCCTTAACTAAACAATATTAAGAGAAATCCTCTCTTTCAAATTCAACCCCAAGTCATACTCAAAATGTTGACATGTGAATAACATTGGCTCGGAAACAATTTTGACACCCAAGTCCTTGCAAGTCAGACAAGACAGTCCATTTTAAAAAATAATTGATCATGTCCTTAAATTGTTATCCCTTGGACTCCTTCATTAAAGAAAAGATCATTCTATGATCTTCATAATTAGTCTATCAAAACATGGATGGGGAGAAATATGAGTTAAGGAGTAGAGAAAGAAATTTTCCTTGGCATTGCCTAGAACATTTTGAATTTTTGGGGGCACATCACATGACACTACCATCATGACACCAACATTTTTTGGTAAAGGTCCACTGCAAGAGGCATCCACTGATTCATGTTCCACAACCCGTGATCGTAAGGATGATTCCTCCTGAAAATTTTTCCTAGATGATGATAATGATATTTAGTCCTTATCATCATAAATTATGGATTTTCTTTCTTCACGCATGCTCCACCTTCCCTCTCCCAATTGTATATAAGAATCAGTTTCTCTTGCATGCTTCCCTCCAATTGCAAAGCTATACCCACACCTAAAATCCTCGTCTTGATATTGGTGCTTATGCATCTCTTCTTCTTCTAAGCTAAGAAATTGGAAAAACATTACCTCCCTAGCACCACAAATAAATAAACCATTTTTCCTACACTATCTTTCAAGATCAAGAAGAGGAATACTAAACAATTCTTCAGCTGTTGCTCCCTCTCTAATCGCCATAACAACATCTTGATTTGGACCAGATCCATCTTTTATGTCTGTAAGATTAGATTCAAGACTATCAAGGTCCTTCAATGGTGGGGCATCTCCACATATTGAATGAAAGGAAGGGACAGCTGAATTTCCATACTGAAGAAAGGTAGTTCGCTATCCATTCACATAAGCATATGAAAGGAAAGACTAGTCTAACCAAACCTGGAGAACTTTCATCACTCTCTCCTACAAGGGCGCCATAATATAAATGTAAAAAAATTCACAAAAATGTCCACAGAATCATTACACTAATTATGATGTTTTTTTTTATGAGTAAAAATTACCAGCCACCTTGCTAATTCATGGCCAATAAGGGGATTGATGTTAATACATGATCTATTTTCATCATTACTATCCTAAAAATGTTCTATTATTTAGAGTGAGAATTCATGAAATGGCAGGCGTGTTTTTCCACATTTCTATTTTTATATCCCACACAATTGGAATCCTGCTACATTTGGCCTCCTCTACTTCCCTAGGCTACAAGTGTTAAATAGGGTACAAAACACTAATGATATGTTATTTGTCCATAATTTCTTCTCATTTCCTGGATGAATTCTGTGGAAATTTTATTCATGCCATTTATGTGGCAGGAAATAATGTTCCATTATTATTTTTTATCATCTCTTGTTTATGAGTTAGCATGCTTCTATTGTACTAGTTAATTATGACTATGTCATGTAAAGATCAAGTTCAGTGGGTTTTACATTTGATTTCCACTGTAGTCAATAATTGAATATATAAGTTTTCTTTTGGGTTCAATGATGGGACAGCACACTTTGATTTCCACTAGTGCTCTCTTTTTCATATACTATCACAAGTGCACAAATACAAACTCACTTTTATTTTCACCTGGATAAGAAAATGATGACAACTTTGTATTTTGTAGTGACAAGGATAACTATGTATTGGAGCTAGATCTTGAGCCCTTCAATTCATCCTTTCCTTACCCAACATGACCATCTCCTATTGGTAACAAAGTTCAATTTCTGAACCAACATTTGTCTTCAATACTATTTCATGATGAAAAACGAACACAACCATTATTGGATTTCCTTCGAGCACACAAATACCAAATCCATGCCATTTTCATTTCCTTGGTTAATATATTGCATCATTGTGTTTGATGGTTAATTCATTGTTATTCTATGCCAATAAATCTCTATCAAATAGCAGAGAAGGATGACCTCACTTTTTTAGAAATATATATTATGAATTAATTAAAAATTCGAAGGGTTATTTCGACTCTCATCTTTCTATTTCACTTCTTTAGAGAAAACTATATATTCAAATACCATCTCAACTCAAACCAAACTGAAATAGAGAATCCTAGTTATGAAGATGTTTCTCTCTCCATACCTTATAATGACATTATTTTTTTGAATTATACTTTAATTTCACTGATAATAACCTGGATTTATATATTTCTTTTAGTACCAAATTGAAATCATGGTAAAAATACAAATATCCCATTAAATATGACCTAAAGATGATTCAAATAATATCACCTTTAGTATGAGAACATGGTAGAGTAATTTTTGAGGTGTGAATTTTTATTAGAGTCATTGTTTGTTTATTTGTTTTGGTTAGAAAATGGTTTTCTCTTGCTTTTATGTGACTTTCAATTTATCATATCTAGCATGTTGAGAAACGGGAATCAATAATGTGTGACATTTATCTTGGAGAAATTGATGTTGAATGAAAGGATAAGGATTTTAACCAAGCTACAATCCACTTTGATAAAGGTAGAGGGACATCTTAAAATGTTACCTAAGAATACACCATGTACATAGTTTGAACATAAGTAATATATGGCTTTTTCATTTGCAGATATGTTTTTTTTCTATTCAAAATATCACAATAGGACAATTATTGATAGTGTAGAAATTGTTAGAGGACCTCATTGAGGTCAAATTTTGTGATGTTTGATTGATACATTCTCATGACAAGAATGCTCGAAATACGAATTAATATGTTACCAAAACAAATTATATTCAAAGTTTATACATATAAAAAAAAAAAAAAAATGTCAATTCCTTCATTTGATTGTTACTTGACTTTAGTGTGGCTAGGTTAAATGAAATGTGATTGGAAAAAGGATGGGGAGACAATATAGAGATCATGTCTTGGATATGATTCATTTGATGTTGGAGATCCTTCAGGCACTTCAGCCATCGACCTTGGAAATGTTTCTAGTAAGTATTCCTATGGTTTTTAATGTTGTGATTCTTTCACCTCATTGTTATTTTGGACAAGCAAATATTTTAGGAATGTGTGATAAGATATCAATGGACAGGTAAACAATATTTTTATAATTGCAATGTTCATTCCATGATATCCCCACTTTACTGTTTGATTGTATTTTGAATGTTTATTTCAATTTTTCTTTGTATTTTAACTATGAAATTGAAAGTACTTGGTATTATGTTTGTTTAAACAACAACCAAAGCTTGAAGATGAAATTAATATTACACAATATTGGTTCAAATCATTTTAACTATTTTGTATTGACATATTTTCATGATTATTAGAAAATTTTACTTTCATGTTGTTATTTGAGAACATGTTGTTTATATACTTGACCAATTTCATATGTAAGAAAACAAATTTTTGTTGCAAATAAAATGACAAAGATTAGACAACACAACTCAGATTATTTGTTTCAACGAGTTATTTAGAGCTTGAGCTTTTTATCATGTAACATAGTTGGCCTGATTGTGCCTAAGAGTTCCCTGAAGCTTGAATACTAAGTTACTAAGGTGTTCTTTTCTATGGTGACTTTAATTTGTTTATATAGGTCATCTGGCCACATAGTCGCCACTATCGTTCAACTGAATAAAACTTGTTCAAGTTTCTTGTTCTTATAGGGAAGAATGGTTTTAACATTGTTTTTTTTTTTGCTGAGTAAAGGCTATGCTAATTATATTAAAAAAAACAAAAAAATATGTACAAGAGGTGAGAACCTCTGAGAGCGAGTGTTCAGCTCTCTGGCAAAGCTAACATCATCTATCTTGATTGTCTGCATATACAAGCTTACAAAAATACCAGCAGCAAGGATATGTGCTGTGACATAGATTGACCAAGACATACATTAACTGGCATTGACCTGTAACAAAACTGAAACTTATCCCAGACCCCGTGACCCATTACAAAAAACAGTTTTTGTGGCCAGCAGATTCATAATTGCTTCGGGCCACCAGACCAAAAAAAGCAAAAAAAAAAATACAGCATTCGCCTGATATCAGGCTTACCCAAAACGCCCTTGCCATTAGTTGCCCTGTTCCTTGCGCTCCTCAGCTGCTTGCTCCAGCTCTCGCTTCTTGTGGTCCTCTGCTGCGCGAACCGGGTCCCGTTCCCAGGTAACTTCCATGCCAGCCGGAATGTCTTCAAGATGCTCGATGCCCGGAGGTAATTTGAGGTACAAAGTGTAATCGAAAGTGTCATCCGACTCTTCAGGCTTTGCCTTACTCAGAGGAGAGGGAAGCTGGTCGATTTGCGCTGCCTTGAGAGCCTCTGGAAGACCTCCTGTACTCACCACAGGTTCTTTCCCCTTGAGACTGGTAATTTCTTGTAAGGCTTCCGCTTGCTCTGCTGAGTACCCATAGGTGTTGTCTTCATCCATCTTGCTTTGAGGTTCCGGACTGTAGGAGCTGTCTTTCATCTTGGAGTTGTTGTCTGAGGAGGGGGGCGTCTTTTCCTCCATATCCACCTGCCAATTTCCCTCCTCCTCATCCTCCTCAACGAAAATTACTGTAATCATGGCTTTCACAACTGGTTTGTCCCTCTTGTGGCGATAATAAAGGGTCGCCATCTGCACTTCATTATTCAAATTTGCCGCAGAGGAAGCCGAATCTCCCGAGGGAGGCGAAGCACAGGCCAGAGGAGTGATACGCCTCGGGCTTGAATGGCAACTGTCCCTGGTTCGGCTCTGTCCAGAATTGCCTCCCCTGCGAGGCATGCGATACCCACCACGCGTAGCCATACTGATCCCAGAGAAAAACTTAAAGGCCTGGTGCCTTCTGTGTACAGAAAGAGTTTCACAGAGAATGAAACCTCGGTAGTTCCGCGTCCCGACTTCCACCTGCAAATGCACTCTGGTCGATTGCTCACACACAACGTTAATGAAGCAGGGGAAAGACTCGAGGGTGGGAATTCTGCCCTCAGAGGTTCCCTCTTCCACACCCACCTGAACGACCAACTCTCCAGAGCAACAACCGAACCGCAAACAGAGCCACAAGAATGTTTTCGCCATTACCAAATATCTGGTGTCTGCACCTTGGGAAGACCCCAGCAATGAAGCGCCATTAATGCGCGTTAAATTCGTTCGGGCAAAAACCAGCCCGTAGCTCATGGCACCCACCTGGCTGTAGCGTGGCACCATGCCTTCGGCACGTGGATGTCCTTTCATTATTTAATACATCCCTTAACACCCGCATCCGGGTGATCGTGAACTTTCCTTTGATTGTCATGCCTTACTATTTCCTGAAAAGTGGACCATTCCGTTTCCGAAACATTACCCTGAAGTGATCCTTCGAAATGATCCTTCCCCTTGTCGACACCTAAGTTTGCTAGAAAATCTGCTAGTTTATTCCCTTCGCGCCTTATGTGGTTGAAGGTTATAGCTCTGTTGTCCTGTAGCCACGATTGGAGAAGCTCCAGTTTGGAAACCATTCTCCAGCTCCTGCTTACTTTCTGGGCTTTTGTTCCTTGTTGTATCTTAATCGCCATGTTGATTAGAATTTGGGAATCGCCTTCCACAATTAAAGGAGTGAGTCCTTCCTTTTGGGCAATGTTGATACCTTTCCAGAGTCCTTCAAGTTCAGCCACATTATTGGTTTTCCAGCCTATGGAGCCAAAGAAGACTTTACACACTTGTCCTTGGTGATTTCTTACTGCTCCTCCATAACCTATGGAACCAGGGTTTCCTTTAGAAGCCCCATCAAAGTTTAGAATGAACGTATTGATGGGTGGAGGGGACCAAGTTGATGAGATGTCCTGCTGTTTGTTGGATTTGCTTGGGAAAACATTGGATCCCTGTAGATGTATTTGCGAATTGTTCCATATTGCTTGCTCTTTGTCGTTGGTTGGGAAGTCTTCCTGAGACCAACATTTGATAGATAGTGTTTCCTGTATATTCTTGTTTATTATCTGCCATACCTGCTGCTCATCCATTGATTGATTTTTGAAGATTCTGCGATTCCTCTCTTTCCATAGGTTCCACATTACCATTCCGGGGATTATTTGCCAGAGCACGTTCAGAATGTTGCTTTGATAAGGTTTCTGAGGCCAATTGCGTAAAGTATTGGTTAAGGCTCCGATCTCTCGGCCTTCCTTTTGGCATCGAAATGAGACTTTCTCCCATATTCTCCTGCTGAAAGGACAGAGATGCATAAGGTGCATAGCAGATTCCTCCTCCATTTTGCAATTGAGACATATTGATGGTCCTTCAAATTTTCTTTTTCGGAGGTTATCCCAGGTGAGGATCCGGTTGTGGGATATGAGCCAGAGGAATGTAGAGATTTTTGGCCAGATCGGGGGACTCCATATTTTCTCCCATAATTTGTCCTTGGTCAGCTGATCTTTGAGGATAATGAGATACGCTTCTTTGGTTGTATAAGTGCCTTTCTCTTCGTAGCCCCACCTCATTTTATCCTGCTCTGCCTCTTTGAGAATCTTTCTCTTGTTGAGCTCTTCTATAAGGGATTGTTGAACCATCTCCGGGCTATCTGGTAAGATTTCTTGTACCTGTTTCCAAGTACGGTGATCTGAATCTTGATTGTCTTGCCAGAACTGATTTACCTTTTCCTGTAACTGAGTTTGATGTTCTGGGATACCTTGAAGTACACTAGCTAGGCATGGAAATTGCTGCCAGGAGTCCGTCCAAAAACGCGCAGTGCTACCATCCTTCACTTCCCAGAAACTATGTTTTTGGATAAGATCTCTATGCATTATCGTTGAATTCCAGATAGTTGAGCCTTTGCTGAGTTCAGTCATTCTTATGCGTTCCCCCAAAGGTAGATTGCTGGCATATTTTGCAGTCCAGAATTTGGCCCATAGCGTTTCCGGATAGGCTAACCATCTCCACCATATTTTTGCTCCCATTATCATATTGCTGTGTTCGGGATCTCTGAGACCTATTCCCCCTACTTTCTTTGGGAGGCATACTTTTTCCCATTTGACTAGTGCCCATTTTCTGTTGAGTCCAGAACTGCCCCACAAAAAGTTGCGTTGCAACTTCTTGATGACTTTTAAAACCCATTTTGGTGCGGCCAATATTGAAAATAAGTACAAAGGCATAGATTGTAATACCGCTTTAATAAGCACAAGTCGACTAGCCATGTTTAGAGAGTGGTGGGTCCAAAGCAGGAGTCGTGATTCCAACCTTTCTAGAAGGGAGGTCCAGGAAGAATGTTTTTGAGCCGATTCTAAGAGAGGGGCGCCGAGGTATTTGGAAGGCAGAGAAGCAATGGAGAAACCAAGGATTCGAGCTATGGACCTCTGGGTAGTCGGGTGAGTGTTAAAAAAGAATATATGGGATTTGACTCTGTTAATACACGCTCCAGAGGCAGCCGAGAAAGTGTTAAGCAGAGAGTTTAGGGAACGGGCTTCTTGGACGGAAGAGTGGCCAAAGATCATGTTGTCATCAACAAATTGCTGGTGAGAAACAGTTGGAGCATCGTGGAGATTAATGCCTTTTAGATTGAGGGATTGAATTGCAGCCTTCAGGCTTCATCCCAGACCTTCCGCCATTATAATAAATAAGAACGGAGACAAAGGATCACCCTGTCTCAGTCCTCTTAAGGGGCAGAATGTTGAGGAAGGAAAACCGTTGATCAAGATAGAAAAAAAAGATGAGGAGACCAGATTCATAATCCATCTAGTCCAAGCATTATCAAAACCGAAAGCCCTTAAAATTTTTTCCATATAATCCCAGCTTATGCTATCAAAGGCTTTAGAGAGATCAATTTTTAGAAGCATACCTGGTTTTTTTGAGAGTTTTAGAGAATGAATGATTTCATGCGTGAGTATGATACCATTAGTGATTTGCCTGCCTTCAACGTATCCAGATTGCTCAGGGGAGATGATTCCTGGGAGGAGCGGTTTTAACCGAAGCGCTACTACCTTGAAGACTATTTTGTAAATGATATTGCATAAGGCAATAGGCCTGAATTTATCTGGTGAGTTGGAATCCTCCGATTTTGGAATTAAAGCAATAAAAGTTGCGTTGAGGCCTGGATACATCCAGCGTAAGCTTCGTGATTCTTCCACTACCTGCCATACTTCCCATTTGATTAAATCCCAAAAGTGATGGAAGAAATTTGATGAGAAGCCATCTGGGCCAGGCGCTTTGCTAGCCTTTAAGGATTTTGCTACCAATTCTACCTCCTGGAGACTAATCGGTTTAAGAAGTAGGGAGTTTTGCTCCTCAGAGACCAGCCGCGGGATGTGCCTTATGATATTATCTATGGCTTCCCCTCTGTTGGTATTAGGCTCTTTACTCATCTCTTTGAAATAGTGTAGGAATTCTTTTTCTATTTCTTCCTGGGTCTCCAGTTTTTCTCCTTGGGCATTAGTAACTTGAGCAATTTGGTTGTGCATTCTCCGTTGCACTGTGGTTTTGTGGAAGAACTTGGTGTTCTTCTCCCCCTCCTTCAACCATCGGATGCAGAATTTTTGTCTCCATAGCACCTCCTCTTGGTGCTCTCTTTCCAAAAGTTTTCCTTCCATTTCTTGTTCCTTTAGCGCTAACTCCTCTGTTCGCCCTTCTAAGATTAATCTTTGTTTAATATTTTTGAGATCTTGGAGGATCTTTTCCTTTTCCTTGAAAATGTTGCCAAAGGTATTTTGATTCCATTTCTTGATTTCTCCTTTGAGCAACTTCAGTTTTTTCTGGAATCTCGCCATTTTGGAATGCTCAATTGGGTTGCAGTTTTGCCAAGTAGAGGTTATGAATTCCTTGAATTCAGGATGCGATAACCAAAAAGCTTCAAATCTGAAAGGCTTTTTGATGTTGTTGCCTGGCTTGTTCCAGAGCATTTCTGTGGGCCAATGGTCCGAGCTCGAAAAAGGAATGATATGAGCTATGAATTCTCCTCCGACATGGACAACATTGTCAGAAATCAGGAACCTGTCTAGACGTGAGGCAATCTGCATGGGAATGACCCTCCTGTTCATCCAAGTGAAGAGACCATTTGTTGTAGGTAGATCTATAAGCCAATTACTTTGAATGAAATCTTTTAGAATTGTTCCATCCTTGTTGGTTCTGCATCTTCCCCCAATCTTTTCCTCTGAGGAGGCTATCATATTAAAGTCTCCTCCCGTCACCCAGAGCGGATGTCTCCTATCTTTGTTGAGCTGCTCTATTGTATTCAAAATTGCCGCCTTCTGCTACGTTTCTTGGGGAAAGTAGACATTCGTTAGATGTCCATATATGTTAGTACCCAGAAGATGAAAAATAGCTTGTATGAAATTTTTATTAGCATGAATATTGTTTAATTGAATCCTTCTTGCATCCCATAAAATGGCAAGTCCACCCGAGGCTCCTTGCGCATCTACTGCTGTCACCTGACCTCCAGGCCATGCTTTGGCAACTGCTTTTTCCAAAAAATGTAATGAACATTTAGTTTCCTGAAGAAATAGAATTGATGGTTTTTCTTCCATTATTAGATTTTTTAAGAGTTTCCCCTTCCTGGGGCTGTTAAGCCCTCGTATGTTCCAAGATATCAACTTCATTGAGAGGGGTTTAGGTTGGTGTTGAAATACTTGGTGAGTTTAGCATATCTGCCAGACTCAACTAAGACTTCTCCAAGCTTGATTGTTCGTTCCAATGTTGTTTTTCTTCCTCTTTTTTTGCTATCTTTAAATGCAAATTTGCCATCCCATTTACTACCTGTTTGTACACCCAGGGAGTATTTCTTTTGGGCCTTATTTATTATTTCCAACAGGTTGTCCACTTGGGTTTCAGGAATGGTGTCAAAGTTGCCCAGATCACAGGCTTGTTCCATCCCTTGGAGGTCGAATTCCCCAAGCTCGATCATTTCACTGTCATCCTCCATGCACTGAGTTTCTTGCGCCATACCTTCTGCTTCCTTCTCTTTATTCTTGCTCTGCAAGGGATTGTCAATGTCCATATCTGGGTTGCTCCAAGGTTCTGAGACCTGTTGGGTCTTTTCGCTTTGCTGGGTCGAGATTAATTTCTCCTGCTGGGGTGCGTTGGGTGTTGTCTTTTCCTTGCTGGGTTCATCCTGAGTTGTCGATTTTGCTAGCGCTTCAAAGCTGTTGCTGGTAGAGGGGGTGGAGTTCTCTACTGTCGAAGATTTTGGAGGGGCATTTGGTTTCTTGCCGCCACGTCTTCAGTTTGTCACCTTAGTAAACCCATCCGGTTGATGAGATTCTGGGTTGATTTCAGTTTCCTCCTTCTTGTTAAAGGGACAATCTCTGAAGAGATGACCAATAACATGACATTTTCTACAACGAAAAGGCACCTGTTCGTAGTCAATCGCTTGAATCCAGTCATGATCTTCATGGAATAGTCTTACTGTGTCTGGCAAAGGTTGCTTTAGATCCATGTAAACACAGATCCGGGCATAGGAGGCATAAGTAGTATATCTCACAGTTTTGGTTTCTTCTGCAACTTTTACAAAATCTCCAATCACTGAGCCAATGGATTTTAAAGAATCTTCGTCCCAATATTCCCATGGCAGTGAGTAGAGTAGGATCCAAACTGGTGCATAGCTAAGGTCTTCCTTATCCGGATTAAATCAGGCAACCCATTCTCTGAGATAGAGTCCCGCAGAATTGAAAAAATATGGCCCCCCATCGAAAACTCTGTTTCTGTCTTCCAGACTATTAAAGATGGCAGTAAAAAAGCCTTTCGGCCCTAAGAGGAGGGTTATTTCACCCTTTGGCTTCCATTTCTGGTTTATCCATCCTCTTAAAGATTTTTCATTTGGCCAGAAGCCCATAAATTTTCCTATTAAAGCATGGTCTTGCATAAATTGTATTCTTCCATTTATTCTATCACTAGGCAGCTCAACTTTTGGCCTATGATTAGCAACCGGTTTACAAGTGGAGGAACTAACCTTTGTATTGTCATTTGAAGCCTGAGGATCTACCGTGTGCTGCTTTTCCCCTGTGGGCTTATCTTGATTCGCTGCGCCTATTCTATTATTACCTTCTGGTCCTTGCTGGCTTCCTTTAAGGGGCGGAGGTTCTGCCCCATCCCCCTGCGGGGGTACCATTGGGGCCTCCTAATCCGCCTGCTACCTGAACCTTTGGCAGCGCCTGTCAGATCTGAGAGCGCCTTGTAGGAGCCCTGCTGTCGCAGGCAAACTGCAAAACCCTAGCCGCCGTACTTCATCGGAACGCCGTCGCTCTTCTTCGCTTCTCCATGGTTTTAACATTGTTGATGTTGAGGTGTATGTAATATAAATCCTTTATAGTTTACTTTCATTTATATTATACTGTTCATCATCTTTCATGTCTTACACTCAAAATTTTAGGTTCTTTTTTGTTTAGCAAAGGAACTCAGTATTGATGGTAAGGAGTAGGATTTGAAGAAAGAGGAGAACACTAACACTGGAGCAACAAATGCAAAAAGAGAGAGAGAAGAGAACCGGTCTAGTGGTACCCTTAAATCCAATATCCGGCATAAGACACACACATAGAGACTCATGTTCAAGCCTTCATAGTTGGTGAATTAACCAACTATGACTTGACAACAAAATGATAATGTTTTATAGTGATGAAATAACATTTCATGTGTAAATTTTAGTCTAGCCAATGTTAAGTTGGAAACTCATATTGTAATACTCGACATTTCATATAATATAATTTATGTGGTTGAAATTATTATAGCTGCACTTGATATTGTTTAGTATTTTAACTAACATGTGTAGTTTTGAATTTTCATATTAGGTGAACCAATTCACATTGTATGATGTTTTTTTTTTTTTAATTTAGATGCAAAATCATAACAATTAATCCATGTTGATTAATAATGAACACATAAAATCAATCTAAAACTACTAAATTAGTAGTTTATATTGATTAATGATGAACAAAAATAAAATAAATATATGACTAAATTAGTCGTTTATAATGATTATTAATGAAAGTAAATGAAATGAATATAAACTACTAAATCAGTCATTTATATAATGAATATGAAACTACCAAAAAAATATAAATAACTACTTCAAATGATTAATTTTTCATGACAAATGACAACTAAATTTTCCATATATACGACTATTAGTAACTAATCTACAGTATATTATAACACGAGAAAAATTTAGTCATATTTCTTTGGTCATTAATTGGTTTCAAACGACGACTAAAATTTGCATATATATGACTATTAGTAGCTAATTTATAGTATCTTATAACACGACCAACATTTTGGTCATATTTCTTTGGTCATTAATTGGTTTTCTCAAATGATCATATAGTAATATATTTGTTGTATATTTGGTCATTAATTGTGGCAATTAAGGACTAAATCAATAACTAAATTAATGACCAAAATTATGACTAAATATACTGCTAGATCATAAAATTGAGACAATCAAATAATGACTAAGCTAAAAACAACTAAAAATTGGTTGTGCTATAAGATACTGTAAATTAGCTACTACTGGTAACCGACTAAAAAATACTCATTTATATGCAAATTTTAGTCATTGTTTTAGTAACTAATTAGCCATTTTGTACTAGTGTATTAAGATAGGTGGCTATACTTTTTTCCTTTAAACATTTAATTTATTTATTTTTTTCAAAACTATATACTAGCTAGAAATTGGTAGAATACAGTTGTTTGCATAAGAAAAAAAAAGATAAAGTAGTTTAGCATATAGAAAGGTCCATACAAATATTTGAAACTATGATATGGATTGTAGTTATGACTAAATATTAAAAACATAGCAAGGAACTATTTATGGATTATTTGACTTCTAGATATTATATCACTAAAACTAGGGAATGAGTAGGATTAGCATAGATGTAGGCCAATGCAAAATGATATTTTCTAAATTTATCTTTAACATATGCAATACCTACCTAACATATGAAAACACTTTGAAGAATATATGAAAAAAACCCTTTTACATGCATATTATAGCTTCTAACCCTTGCATGCATAATTTATGAAGAAGAATGATGGGTTTAACTTGGTAGAGAATTAACAAGGAAGATCTAGGAATAAACCTAAAAGAGGTTCAGGAAAAGATAGATGGAATGTAAATTCTTAGAAACAGGCTTTATTTAGGTAGATAGAATAGATATTTATTTCTTAATTATTTCAATATATATGTAGAATTTCATAAAATAACAAGCATGGCCAAATTATTTGCATGAGCGAAAGACTGGAAAAGTAAATTAGTAGAGAGAAATAACTAATAATGAATATAAACCCTATTTGCATGGTAGAAAGGTTACAAATGAGCAAACCTCATACATTAGATGAAAAAAAGATTCAAATACAAGGAGTAGTTGAAAAAGTGATATATTTACATTATTTATTTGCAATTACGTCATTTCATTTACATAACTTTGAAATAAAAAAATAAAAATAAAACAAGTCTAGTGTTTATTTTATAGCTTATTAAACATCATCTATTAGTGAAATAGAACATAGGTGGTTTATCACTTTGAATATGTGGAAAACTATAGGAATACAAGTATATTTATACATGTTTGACCTGAGTAGCAAGACTCGGTGTAAAAATTTGCACCAAACATCATTGAAGTTGATTATCGATAGATTCATTCTAACATACCTAAATATGTCCTAAGATAGAAACTGTGCCAAGGTGAGGCTATGTTTGTCATAGGTAGATGAAAATATTTAGGCCAAACATACCCGAGAATAGAAAGGAAAATTTTCAATCGACTTTCTGGTACCTGGTATGTATTTGAAGTATGTATAGAAATGGATTGATTTAATATTATTTCCAAGAAGGCCGAAGGTATATAACATGGAATAAACAAAAGGAGGAAGCCTTAGTTAGTAGGTTGTACCTATTTTCCTACAAATCCTATAGGAAAATATGAAAATTAACTCTCAATTAATTATCTGATGAGAATTTTTTTAATTGTTCAGACTTCCAACACTTTTTGGAAGAGATTTTTCATAAGTATTGTGGTAAGGAATGTGATGAAAATAAATTATATATATTCAAAAGTAAAAATAGAGTATGAATTCTAAAAAAAAGATTTTTTTGTTTACCTATGGCTCATGACAACTTGAGGATGGATTCTTTTAGAGCTAGCCGTAAGGAAACATATAGGAACGAAGAAAAATATCTTGCATTTAGGGAAGGATTATATGACCCAAATGGAGAATAATATTATTTCAATCAAATAAGAATCAAAGAGGATTCACAATAAATATGTTGAGTAATTCTAAAGAAAAACTATAAAGGCATAAACCCTAACATTGATAATTTAAGTGTAGGCTTTTGTAAACCTTAATAGTCGATACCTATTCTAGGAGATGTTGTCAGGAGCTTCCATGGTAATTACATAAATGTTCACATAAGAAGGGAGGAGAAATTAAAAGTAGAATATAAATAAATCTAATGAACCTTTAGGGAAGCTGAGTGGAAGCATGTATAAAATAAGGGGATGAATAAAACTCCTTGTGTATTACTAGAATAAAAACCCTCACATGACAAATAATTGTGCCAAACCTCAAAGCCAAAACACAATTTTCTCTATCTAGACAAAATTTACCGATAAATGTTTAGGAACACATTATTAGATTAGAGGAAATATATGAATTAACAAGTGGAAATGTGCAACCCCTTTCGATTTCAATGCACCTGTACAAGAAAATTATAAACTTTGTCAGTTATCACTTTCATCCAAGCCTTGAGAAAAATTCGAAGAAAAAATAAATAATAAAAAAATCTATGAAATTGAAGAGGATGGTTGTTACTTGATAATTCCTCCATGGACATACTAATCTGAAAAGTTTATAAGCCACTACAAACAACCATATTCTCTAGCTAAACAAATCGTCCATGAAAGGAATAGATAAAAAAATGAAGATAGAACAATTTATAATGTTGAAGGGTATGAGAATGACAGAAGAGGAAATCCTCATTTGAGTCATAGAGCACTTGATGTCCAAGCCAAATATGATGAATGATTAAAGAGAAAGGGGATAACCCTAACCCATTACAAAGCTAATATCTCCATTGTTGGATAGCATTGAAAAATATAAACCATCCCCTTATAGACATGTCACATGATATATCAACATCTAATAGGGAAACTTAAGCCATGTATCCATCGTGACATATCTCAACAGCTTATAGTTGAGGCACATTAGTATCAATATCTGAGGTATCAATATAAAACGATGGAAAATTATATCCGTTAGCAAAGTTAAGGTCACATGTTACAAATATTTTATACACATTTTTAATCATGACACCAAGAGTTAATATGTTTATTAACTAGGTAAGGAAACCCCCCCCCACTGGTGCAAAAAATACATGGACCAACATTACCATAGATACAAGGTATGGTGCTATGGTGGTGAGCTAGCTAATTACTTCAAAAACTTATGCTTTCACAATGTGATGATTATTATCCTTAGGAAAGTAAGAGATGATGTTAAGGTAATTTTTTTTCAGTGACGGTGAAAGCCATAAATGATTTTGAGGTAGAAATATGAAGTTAGAGTAATGAATCATGCTATACATTTAACTATTTATTCAAGAATGAAGTTACTAAATGTACATGTACATGGTGAGGACTCAAGTAAGAGTGTATAATACCATAATAATTAAAAATACATATATTTGTCTAAATTTTGACATATAATACATAGGGGATGTGTGCAAAATAAAGGATGTGAGAAAGAGGGGGTATTTGCAGGTGAATGGGTGTGTAGAGGGGATACATGTGCGGAGAAAGGAATATAATATTTCTTCCACACACATGAAATTT
This sequence comes from Pinus taeda, assembly GCA_000404065.3. Lineage (NCBI taxonomy): Eukaryota > Viridiplantae > Streptophyta > Pinopsida > Pinales > Pinaceae > Pinus > Pinus taeda. Next base: position 128,200 of record APFE031227406.1, read on the forward strand.
GGCTCAGAATATACAAATTGTTTCACTAGTAAATTTGTAAGAGAGATGATTTTTTATTTTTTTCTAAACGGTCTAGTCTAAGTAATATTTTACTTTTCCCATTTTTTTTTTTTTTTTTTTCACATAAAATCAAGGTAAGCCCACCTAAAGGGACCACACACTCAACCAAATTAATCTTAAGCTAACCCTAAGGGCCTCGAGAAGAGTTAAATCCATGACCTCCCAATGTCAAGGTGCTTTAGCAACAAGACCTCGACCAGTTGAGCTAATCCTTTAGGCTTGTCCCGTTTTTTTGTTACCATAGCTTGTTTGGGTATTTTGTTTATATTTGTTTAAAACGTGGTAACAATTTTTTTTTATTATATGATTACGCAATCAACTTTGTACGATAAAATATTTTGTTTCTGGATTATGTTTTCTACAAATACAAATGTTGTACATAATATTATTTGGTCGTGATTTTTTCATGTACAAATTGACTAAAACAATGTGTGTTATCAGTAGGAATGCAATTTTTCTTGTACTTTTCCGACGCATTATATAAATATTATTCACACTCTTGATCTTTGAAATTGTTAGTTTATCATTTGGATGATGATAAAATATTTGATATTCATAAATTCCAAATATTATAAAATAAGGTAAGCTTACTTAGCTAACCATAATTTTTTTTTATAATAAACAATGATGAAAAAAAATATAATACACACACTCACACACAAATATATATAGTAATTTTCATTGGAATTTAAAATTATTAGACCCATTTCAAGGAAATCACCATCTAGTTATCGCACCCTTTCCATGGTAGGTATTTTTCATTGATTAATTTCCTTATAGGAAGTATGGGTTCCAAAATCCTAGGAATCATTTTTCTTGAAGGATGTTAGAATGGCGAGGCATGAGCTAATTTACTGATGATGTTGGTTGTTGGTGTGGTTAGAACTGATGTAGATCATCTAGTGGGTTCAGTGATAGTGTTGGTTATTGGTGTCATTAGAAATGATGCAGAACATCTAGTAGGTTTAGTGATGGCATCAAATATTGATGTAGTTAGAAATGATGGAGATCATATGGTAGTAGCTGAAGATGTATAACTGACATACCTTCAATGTAAAATTCGAGATGGTTATTTACAAATGTGCTAGTACATTTTCAATACAAGATGGGAAATATTATTGAGATTATATCAAGTACATAATACTTAATCTCAACGTATTAAGAATTACAAAATCAACGTCCAAAGCCACCTCAACTTGATTTTTCACAAAAACAAAGCCACCTGCACTTCACTTATCACAAACTAAAATAATTAATTAATATTGTCTCTAAAAAAAATCATTTCAAGAATGCATGTAATTATTTTTTCCATGTAAAACTTGGTGAAATAGCTATAAACTATGCCGCAAATTACAAGAAAAATATACTCAATTTCTTCCATGCTCTTTAACTTGATTTGGATTTTGACTAAACAAGCATTGACTATCACTTCCTTGAGTCAAGTGTAGCTCTCCATGGGAAAGAGAAACCACCATGTGGCCTTATATTTTATGCACAATTAGAGTTAATTTGTGGCGTCATGATGCAAGGAAAACCCTGCTATACCCACATTATGCATATAAAAATTCACAATCTAATTTGTTCGAGGAATTACATTGACCTTTCTTGGTCAAACCCCCATAAGCTAAGGTTAAGGACCCTTCATTTAATCCTCCCTCAGAACCATTTCATTAGAATTCCTATAGTCTACCCTTAATCCATCCTTTACATTGGGACTCTATACTCTTCATTCATTTAACTTTAATCAATCCTTAAGCCACACATATATAAACAACCCCACTCTATAACTATGGTTACTCATGGACTTACCCATAAACTTCTTATCGACGCTTTATTTCTACTATAATGTTTACATAATAGAAATATTCCACAATACACATAAACCATACCATTTCGCCTTTTCCTCCGTCTTCGCACATTACCCGATGCTTTCCTTTATCGCAATTGAAATATTTCTCCACCGTTAGATCATGCATTCGGAACTCTTGACTTGCGATATGTAACTACCTTCCCCACCATTGATTTCATTCACCAGATCAACAACTGTCACAATATCATATGAAGCCCTCTTGCCACTTCATCACCTCTCGCATGCGATATGGGAGCACAACCAGACTTCAAATAAAATGAAACCGCACCTATAACCTCTTCGAGTGCTCTTTTTCCAATTTATTTATCACTTTAATCTCCACCATCGATCTTACTCTTAATCTGATGGTTGTACTTCTTCCCAATCAATAGACTTTCCCTGTGCTTTATAACAGTTGATCAAGATCCGTTTGATCCGACAGTCCACATTGATATCGGGTGGACTACTTATGCAATGCTTAATGCTTTTATGGACCTTATGAGAATTATAAGTCCTCAATCTATAAAAGTTTGGGTCTGCCCTTGCAGTCAACATTCAATCTCTTTACAACCCGATATCTGTTGGATGACGAGGCTTTTAGATCCTATGATCTGTGGCCCTTCAACTAGCACACGGGTTATCAACTCAATTAATCCCATAGTTGACTACGATGTATGCATTGACTTTGGTGATTGATGGTCAAGATTTACTATGGGACTTGAACTACAATCAAAGGAATTTGTTCTTTCCTACCCCCACTACACTTTAGTTTTATGCGGTTCCTCCAATGGTTTTCTATGGACTCGAGTTTCTTCAGGGTTATGGTCCTTCGTTGTTCTGCCACCACTCTCTCTTTGACTTAGCTCCACTCACTCCTTTATGCTCTTTCACCTTCACAATAACACTAAAGGCTTCCTTCAATGTATAGAGAGTAGAAACACAATTCTATGGTTCTCTCCTCAAACCTCTTGCTGACAACAACTCTACCCAACACTTCTTTTGCTAGAATTGTTCTCTAAGACAACTCTACCCACAATCACATCTGCGTAGTTGCCTCAACAACTTTTACCCAACCGCAGTTGGAAGTTGTTTTGTACTCTTCTGTATGTTTCGTCTCCTTTCTGCACCTACAACATAAGTTATGCAGAATTACTTAAGATCATCTCAATTATTCAAGACACACACATGACTCAAAATTGAGTTGTTTGTATTAATAAACATTTATTTACATAGGAACCCTTTCCTTGGCCTGATCTTCTGTATCAATGGGCTTCATTCCTCTCTTACCTGTAGGATTTCAGTTTGACTAACTGACTCCTCTAACTAGTCATCTAACTACCGACTAACTTGATCTCACCTTTTGATCTTACCTTTAAACAAAAAGGTTCTGTTGAAGGCTCAAAAATTGTAGTCCAGATCCTATTAAAGGCTCAAAATTCATTGCCTCAACAAGGGGGATAACCACCCGATCCAGACCTTGCGATAACTCCTTTTCCATTTGGAATAGTGGCTCCAACTGGGGATGGTGGGACCATTTCCCAATCTATTTTTATGCTCGTGATAACAGGATGATGTTTTGAGATTTTTGGGGTAATACCTAGCCTCAAACTAATCTAATTTAACTAATAATCATGTAAATTTTATCCTAATCAAAAAATAAACTATAACTATCCCTGGAGTAACATGATATATGTGATCTAAAATGATGTCTGAAAGCAATTGATAATAAATATCATTCAATTATGATAAGAAGTGAATCCATTTAACAGTGATTTGTTTCGTATAAAAAGTTATCTAAAACGATATGAGAGATATATCACATAAAAATCATTCATGTATTTAGCATAAACTATAAATCATCATCATAAAATAGTGCGACAATCGCAATCTAAGATTAAAACTTTCATACATAAATAACTTGAAGACAATGTATTGCTTGATGCATAAGTAAAAAGAAATAAGAGATAAATGTACCATTTATAATACGTTCTACTCATGTGCTCCAACAATATTGATCTACTTCCAAATCATCCAACATCATCTAAGAGTATAGAAGTGCAATTTCAATAGAAGATGTAAAATTCAAGTAGGAAATAAATCTTGTTCCATTAATTTCACCAGAACTTCCTCAAAGGGACAAAAGTGGATGTTCTGAAGAATGTTTCTGATAAACTTTCTGGACCCCTATCTAAAGGCATGATAGTGGTTTAAATACTAACTTATGAAACTAAAAATAGATTATTACATGAAAGGTTGAGGAGGTTTAAATGACCTTCCTCAATTTAAGCAAAATAAAACAAAAATGGAGATGTGCATAATGACTAATCCTGCATTCAATCTTTCAGATCACAAATATCTAGCATGGCCTTGAGGAGTGTAAGTTGGTTGTCTTTGGCTTTCAGTTGTCCTGTAGACATGACATTGATGAGAGCTAGCACCATTTTCTTGGTAGAAATAATTAGGCACTTCAGGGTCATACACTGGCTGTGCGGTTTTACCAGATATTTCTAATATGCCTCCCAGTTTAACCTGGTCACATTCCTAATTACTTCTACTCTTTCTTCTGTTGCCTATTTCCACTGTAATTCAAGTTGTTTTTCATTTGGAAGGAAACCAGGATTGGTTCCTACCACAAGATTATCACTATGAAAATTTTCATTTACACTTTCAATGATGTTGTTTGCCACTGCTACTGCATTCTTTGTTGCATGTTCTCCCTCTTCGAGCCAAGAATCCCAACTTGCAAACAAGATCTCGCTATATAATTCATCAAGTTTGGGCATGTCGGGTCTTCTCCCATTTTCAGAATTTTGCCAAGTTATGAAATCTGAAACCTTTTTAAGAATTTCATCATATTCAAGTTGCATTTCCACAACTTGGCTTGATAATTTCTGGCTTATTTCATAGTCAGAGGTTTGCTGCGAGATTCTTTGGCATAGCAATTCTTTTTGGTGTGTTAGTTGGGAGTTGAGACCGAGTGCTTCAGTGACAAACTAATCAATCCTTGGGTCATCCTTATCCAGATCTGTTATGCTATCTATTTGTGTCTCCTTACCTACCAAGCTTCTTTGATGTTTTATTTGCATTTGCTGGAACTCTTGGTGTAACTTAGCCAATTATATTTCTACTTGTTGGTTGGTTTTGGCTTGCTGTAATTGCTATTCGAGTGAAAAAATTTTGTCCTCTTTTTATTTAAGGAACATTTGCACCTCTGTTTCTTTGTCAATGATTGTAGTAGCGTATGCACCTACGAACTGCAAGGGCCTAGTGAGGTCGATTGATGGATCAATGGATGAATCTTTCTAGAGGACATCCATCAGCTCACTGTCTAGAGTGGTAGTAGTTGTTGATTCCAATTTTGTTTTATTTCTCTATATCTTAACGATGACCTTGTGCTGTGGGATATAAAATACAACAAGAGGGGGGATTTCTTCTATTCTTAAAACAATCTCAGAGGTGGGGTAACAAGAATGTGTTCTATTTCTTGAGTATTCACACTCCCCCCTGTTATAATTTCCGGAGTTGTTTCTTGATGTGTCATTTCCGTCTCCAGTGCTTGTTCCTCTGTGTTGAGTTTTTTTGTTAAAATTATCCCACTCCTCTTCCAAATTAATTACTAGAGGCTTTATTAGTTATACAAAGGGAGTATGGATTCTCTTCAGCTTGATAGTCGAAGCCTGTTCATCTATCTTTGCTACAGACTCGACTATATCCTTGATTTATTCCATGCTCTAGCTTTTCTTATCTTTTGATGACTTGTCAGATCCCTTGGCAGATTTATCTCAGGATTCCTCTTGAGAATTGGTTTTATATTTTTCCTTATAGTCACCATCTATGCTTACACTAGGAGTGGGCTCCCTTTTTGGTTCAATTAACAATTGGTCCAACGGGACCTTTGATAATCCCTTTTCTCTGTGGCTATAAAATGCTTCAAGACCCTCTTGATCAAAATGTATATGTGCCATATGCTTCACTTCTTTGAAGGTATTCTTTTGTAAGAAAACATCATCAATTAGTCCTTCTCATTGCTAAAACTTTTTATTTTTACCATAGTGGTAAAATCCTTGACAATACCGAATGAGTCGTATTGTCTTTCGGGGAACTTAGGTAATCATAGAGACAACATATTATCTACTTCCCTGAATGCATGTCCAATGTCATGTAATGAAAAAACTCCATATGACACAGGAAATTGAGGCCAAATGGCCTTCTTTGACTCCTTCAATGCTTTGCTCATCCCTCCTTCATTGTTTGTCTCGTAGGCTATCTCTCTAGCCATTAATTTATTTGGGACATAGAAAGGGAGAGCACGGGGAGAGGCAATGCTGCCAAGTACTCTGATATATGTAAATGTCTCTTCCCTAAACCATCATTCTACTGGGAGGATTTCTACCTTGATTTCTTGGGAGAGTCTAGGAGAATCTCAATTATAAATTCGTTTATAGATAGGAAGCATAACCCTGAGACAAATCTTGAAAAAATGTGGTTCAAAATTGGATTCCAACATGTCTTTGTGGTAGATGTGAATAGGAAGTGGATCTTGAATAGTCCACTTCCATCCCATACAAGGGAATTTAGAACCAAAACAAATAGCGTCCATTACATAAGCACTCACGAAAAACAGAGGGTAAACCCTCGAAGCAATGCTTCTTTTCCCTCTATACTCTATAATTGCTTTAGCTAAATTATCAGACAGGATTTGTGTCCAATCTATTACTGTTGCATTAACAGCTGCATCTATTGAGAGTAACCATTCTAAGGAAAAAAAATTTACTATTAGTTTTGCCAAATAGTTTACATAGCATAGTCGCAACAAAACATAAAGGGGAACAAACAAATGCGGTGGTGTACATACCATTTTTGTCTTTCTTGATTCTTTCATTATTATTTGACCAATTCTTTGTGCAGTTCGTTGGGTCCTCATTTCCTTTGGTGAATTTCTCATCAAATAGCATGTTGTAGGTAACCTGTGGCTCTGGTAGGTGGTACATAAGCCTTAGGTTACCTTGACTAAAATATCCTATAACTTCTTGGCCTCCTGTTTTGAATTCTCCATCGGATATATCAGCGTTGTTAATGATCCACTTAACCATGTCAGTATAGGGGATTATTTTTGGTCGTGCGGCTATTCGATGTAGAAATGAGCACGCAAGCTTAGTTATGGAAGCATCAGAGCAATTGCTCCCCTCAATTGTAATCATTCTCTCAAGAATACTTGCTTGTTCTTCCCCTAGTAGTTGATACAAAGTCTCCCACATAGACGTCCCTGCTTCCTTATTACATGTTGTATCCAGGAACAAAGGAGTCATTTTTTACTTGTCAGAGGTGATTTCTTTCCCTTTCTTCACCATTTCTTCCGACGTCCTATTCTGTGGCTTTTCCCTGAAAGTTTCAAGAGGAACAATTTATAGGATAAAAGTGATATTGAACGTAGGAATAAATCGGTGAAGAAAACTACTAAAGGTGATAAAGCTCTTCTATTTGAAATCATGTAAGAATATATGAAATCACTCTAAATGGCCTTTCACACATAAATGCAGTTAATTATTCATAAATTCCGACTAATGAGCCGCTATCCTTTAACTTGAATGTCCATAAATATTCACATCATAAAATGGGAAACAATCTCTTAGGGTGATGAGCCTTTAAACTGCGATAATAGCGATTTTGCAATTTGCAAAGCAATATCGCAAATCGCTACATCATATAATTCATTTTCATTTAACTTACCATTTTTTGAGTTTGTGCGAAATGCGAGATGTGAGAAACAAGAATCATCACTTGTAGGTCTTATTTTTAACGAATAATGGACCTTCGCATGTTTTGGTGAAAAGATTAAGAGGGGGTCCAGATTGAGATCATATTTCGCAATATCAGCATATAATAGGTTGAGGCTTGTGTTGTATGACTGAAATGTGATGCGAGAAGGATATTATACCATCACAATTTCATAGATCGCAATCCTTCAGGGTAGCCTCTTAAGAGAAGTCTTTTATAAAGAATGATGTTGCGATGTGAGACTTTTAGCTTTTTAAAGAAGCTTTAAGGACATTCTAACATTATGACTATTTTTCAAATAAAGATTTTCTTTTGTGATGCATTTCATGCTAAATAAGAAGAAGTAGCTTTTTAATGGTTGTATAGGTTTTGTTTGATATCTTGATTTATTCAAAAAATAAAAGAAATACCTACATGCTAGGATTGATTTTTTGGATATATACATTTTTTGAAAGGGTCCCCATTTATTAAAGTAATATTTTGCTAGCAACATTAATAAATGGGGGCGAGGGGGGGCGCGGGTTGTTGACAAGCACAACAATTGGAGATTCACTTGGAAGAACCAGTTATCTCTGAGAGCTTTTTGAATTTTCTAAAACTTCCAAAATAAAGATAGTTTTGAAAATAAAACTAGATTGCATGGAATACAACGTAAGTATTACTGCTCATTTATCTATAAAGAACATATGCTCTAACTATCTTTCTTTTGATTGCCCTTTTCTCATAAATAGTCATTTTACCTACATCAGTCATTACTTGGTTCTAAACATAAAAGCAAAATAATCTCATTAGAACATTTTTGGTATACTCAGTTGTCGTATGTAGGACCTCTACTGCCAGCAGGCATTCATAGCCTTGACAAGGTTACCTATTACCCAACAATGATTCAGTATCCCCCTTAAGTAAGGATGAAACTTCAAAGATAAATTTTTTCATATACTTCATGCTTTCTTTATTTTATTGAAGTGATTCATTCTTCTTTTATTTCTTAAAGGACAATGTCTTAGTTTGGTAGCCAAAATTGACAATGTCATTCACTTGATTTGTAACTGAACTGAACAAGTTAGCTCTTGATGAGAACCCTTATCTTTTGATTGATACAATCTCAAGCCATTACCTTGTTTTGATATTCAGTATTGGTAATGTCAGTTGGTTATAATCTTATGATCATGGTAAGCCAGCTCTTGATGAGACCTCTTATCGTTTAAGTTTAAATTATGTTTTATAGTTACACTCCAAAATTGAAAGCTAATTAAGTGGGGGGAATCATTGGCTCCTTAAGATTTTTTGGATGACAATCGTAGAGTTTAAAGATGCTTTTCCACAGAGAAACTTTTCTTTGTTAGTGATTCTTTTCATGACTAATGTAAAGAAATTTTATTTCTGAAGCTAAGTTATATCAAATATCGAATTATTTAGCAAAAAAACAGGAATTTTGGAGTTGTAGCACTCAACTATTTATTTCATGAATGAATATTAATTTTCATAACCATTTCTACTTATATAAGAGAAAAAAAAAAAAAGAGAAACTATCCTTCATTAAAACCAATCATAATTGTTTTCAACTTGTATTATTATTCAAAAGAAAATTAACTAAAGAGTATATTATACAATGATCAAAAGAGATCATCTTCTATGGAAAATATTTCTTTAGGACCTGCCCATTAACAGGTAGGGGTTCTCTCCTACTTGCTAAATATTGTAACAAAAAAGTTGATGGGCCTATTAGCTCGACAATTTGGAATGGGCCAAGCCACATTTGTTGGAACTTAGTATGCTTGCCTTTCTCTTCATGAGTTTTATCCCATTTTAACAATAAGTCTTCGAGTCGGAAACTTTTTGAAGATACAAAATTTGAATTTGAAATGTGCATGGGTAATTCTAGCATTTTCTCGTTCCTCTTCAAGTTTAAGGATTTGTAATTTTCGAAGTGGCATAGATGAGGAAGGAGTTTCTTCAATGAATTGAACGAAGGCAAATGAGGGAATAGCTATGTTTGTTGGTAAGAAAACTTCTTTCCAATAAGCCAGATTAAAATGAGAAGTATCGATGGAGGTTCTCTAAGTTATTCAATTTGCCCATAGAGCAAACACTAAAGATTTATGCCAGTTCTTTTGACTTTGATCAACAATTCATTTAATAATCCTGATAAGCTTCTTATTTGTGGATTCAGCTATCCCATTTCCTTATGGATAATAATTTGCAGAATATTTGAGTTTAAAACCACTTTTAAGAGAAAGCTCTGTCATAGCGTTACCTGAAAATTAAGATGCATTATCGAACATTAAGGTAGAAGGTAAACCAAACCTGGTGATGATAAATTGATCTATAAATTCAATACTGTTCTCAGAGTTGGCTACCTTTAGTGGAATTGCGTCAACCCATTTGGTGAAGTAATTAGTGGCTGTAAGGATATATTTATGTTGCTTAGAAGAATGAAGAATGATCTCACATATTATGTCCAATCCCCATCATTCAAATGGTTGATCAATGTTGACTGGTTGTAACAGTAATGTTGGTTTCTTTTATCTTCGGGCAAATTTCTGACATATCTTACATTTCCTTACATAACTGTGTACATATTTGAATATGGTTGGCTAGTAATAGCCTATACGTAGAATTTTATGTGTTGTAGCATCTTCTACAAAGTGTCCGCCAACTAGTCCATCATGAAGTTCCTACAATACTTTCTCTACTTCAGATTTCTTGAGACATCTAAGAAAAAAAGAATCATAATTCGTTCTAAACAACACATTGTTGAGAATTTGATATTGTTTAGCTTTCAACCTCAAGGCTCTTTTCTTTGTATAATCCAAATGTGGAGGTGCGTATCCATTTTTTAAATAGAATATTATATTAGCATATGTTGATTCAATGTCAGTAAGGATTACCTCGTAGATTTGTATCTCGTCACCTGAATGTTGTGATTCTGACATATTCGATGCTCCCGCCAACATCCTGCAAAAACCTTGACCTTTCATAATGTTTGATGGTTTGATCTCAATGTCATATTATTGCAAAGCCGTAACCCAATTTTCTCTTTTTTCACCCACATCCCATTGTACTAGAAGATTTCTTACTACTAGGAATGGTACTATCACCTTGGTGCAGGTTTTGAGAAGAAAAGGTCTGAAGTGTTTTATTGATTTGAAAATAGCATAAGCTTGTTTTTCAACATCTGAGTAATTCAATTGAACTCCCTATAAATTAAACCTAAAGAAAGAAATCAAGGCTTCAACTTTGTCTTGATTTGCTTGTGTCAATATGGTTGCGTATGATTCCTCAGAAGCAAAAGTGTACAAAGTGAAATGATTGGAAAAATTTGGTGTTGATAAAGACAGGGTATTTATGATTTCTTGTTTTATCAAGTTAAAAGCTTCATGTTCCAACTGACCCCATTTAAATAGATATTTTTTCTTTCTCATGGCTTGAAGGGGTAATACAATTCTTGAGAAGTCAGGGACAAATCATTTGACAAATTTATTTGACCAAGGAAATATTGCATCTATCTTTTGTTATGGGGTAAAGGTATTTCATAAATTTCTTTAATCCTCTCTGGGTCAATATGAATCCCTGTTTTGGACACAATAAATCCAAGGAGTTTTCCTTCACTTATCCTTAAAAAGGACTTCTTGGGGTTAAGGGAAATTCCATATTTTTGACAACATTCAAATATTTGTTTTAGATCTATCAGATGATTACAACTTTTTTTGGAATATACAGTTATATCATCTAAGTAGATTATGAGTGACCTATTTACTAAACCCTTGAAGGCAATGTCCATGCCTCTTTGGAAAGTGGCACCAACATTAATTAGTCTGAACGACATATTTTGATAGGCGTAAGTGCCCCATGTAGTTCTGAATGTAGTTTTTAGTTGATCATTTGGATTGACTAAGATTTGATCATAACCTGAGAAACCATCTAGAAAGGACATTAGTTCTGAGCCTACAACTAATTGCAATATCTCTTCCATAGGACGCAATGGAAAATTGTCCTTTTGGAAAGCTTTATTAAGGTTGCGCAAGTCTATACAAATCCAAATATCACCATTTTTATTTCTGAAAGGGATGAGAATGGAGACCCACCTGGAATGCCTGATAGGAAAAATAATTTTGGCTTTTAGTAGTTTATTTAACGCAGATTTAATCTAGCTTTCCAAATTAGGATGAATTTTCCTCAATTTCTGCTGAACAAGTTTTTCATCAGAGGTCATAGGAATAGTATGTTGAATAATGGAAGTGTCATAGGTTTTAAGATCATCATAATTCCAATAAAAGGCATTCTTATAATGTTTCAACAGGCATATAAAAGATGATTTTTCTTCTGATATGAGTCTGAGACCTAGATTGATGTTTTGTGGTTTTGTGTCAGTTCCAAGATTGATTAATTCATACCTCTGAGTTGAACTCTGAATTTTTGAATTAGTAGATCATATAAATCTTACAATTTAACTACATACATTGGTATTGCATTGTTGTGGGTTTCTTGCCTCAGTTGGTTGTCATGTTGGTCTTCATCAACTATCTAGTCATCATAAGAGCCTTCTGAAGTGAGGAAGCTTACAATATCAGGATCATTGTTAAAGACTCTCCAGTTGGTGATATTATCAGGAATAAACGATCTAAAAATTAATTCAATGGAGAATCGATCTGGGTTGTAATCTTCTGGTGGAATAAGCTTGGAAGCTACATTAGCCAGGAGATCGGTGCTAGCATTTTGAAGTCTTGGGATAGAGGAAATATTAAATGTTGTAAAATGTGAGGTCAGGTATTGGACTAACGATTGATAGTGTTTCAAATGTCCTGACAGATAGTGTATAGTATTTCTTACTTGTCTAATGACAATTTCAGTATCTCCAAAAAGTTGGAGGTATTTGATATTAAGGCCAATTTCTTTGTACAAACCTTGAACCAACGCTTCATATTCAACAATGTTGTTTGTGCAATCGAATTCAAGTCTACATGTTAGCATAATATTTTCCCCTTCTGGGCTAACTAATATGCATCATGCCCCTGCTACATCATTTGATCTAGATCCGTCAAGAAATAATTTCCAAAATAAATATTGATGTACAGGTTTATCTACAAAATTCACACATTTAGAGGTGTCTGTTTGTGAATAATTTTTTATCTGAGATGTAACAACATTTTCTAACATAGGTGAAATATGACCATTGAAATTCCCTAGGAATGACTCAACAAAATAGTTTCAGATTATATTATTGCTATATGCTACCAACTCATTTTTCTCTCGATCAACCCTTATCTGATTTGGTTTGCCGTTATAGGGAAGCCACATGTGAGACTAGACGATTGTGAAGTAAGCATGGAGCTTTTCTGACCAGTCCCTATTGAGGATTAAGCCATAGAATTCAGGAATATCAGCTACAAGTATATCAATGACTTGACAAATTTTTGGGTTTGATGAAATTCTATCAGGTGGCACTAAATTTTTTCTATTTTGAACTTGATTGAGGTAGATCAAGCTAACTTCTGCTTCTATTCGCAATAGGTAGTGCCTCCTAGTCTTCTTCAATTGGAAGGATAAAATCCCACATTCCTTGTAATTCTACTATTTCTTCATCGTCAGTTTGTTCTTCACCTGAGGCTTATTCCTCATATCCATCTGATTCGATATTCAATATTTCATTTGGAGGTTTAGGATCAGTTGGAGCATTCCTTTTATATGATCTAAACGGTTTCTTGGAAGAAGATTCTGCTAATTGTTTTTTTCTGTCAACGATTTCGTTAGACATGATCTTGAGGAACTTTGTAACCCTTCCAGATCAAGAGGATCCTTTGGTGCTTTTTTTCTAGAATCATCTCTAAAGGTTACTTTCTTGGATTTTCTTTCCTCTAATGTGTTTTTATTTTCTATGGCCAAGATACGCTTTTCAACAGCTATTGCTTCTTTCATATTTTCTGCTAACGTTGGTTTGGCAGCTTAATCAACGAAGATGGTTGTGTTTGAAGGTATAGCAAAAATGTACCATTCATTTCGGACCTTCTCACAAGGCTTGGATGTCGTAGGTATTTTATTCAATAACTTATTGAAACATGAGATGAAGTCCTTAATGGGTTCTTTTGGATTGGCTTTCAAATTGGAGAGATCATTTATCAAAGTTGTTGTAGACCTATCATCTCCAAATTTGGTTAAAAATTTCTCTTGAAAAGCATCCCAACTATTAATAGAGCCTGATGGTAATGAAAAGTACCATGATCCTACTTCCCCTTGTAGAGTATATGGGAATAATCTTACAATTGTGTCCTCCTCTATACTCCATTCAAATTAATGGACAAAATGAAATTATTTATATGTTCTTTAGCTAACAGGCCATTGTCAGGGTTAAATTTAAGTAACCATTTTTCTAGATGTTCTGGAAATTGGGCAAATGTGCAGCCATTCTAACAACCCCTAGGTTGGTCAATCGTCTTGATTGAGGTTGATTATGTGCCATTGTTGGAATATTAGTATAAGAGAGTGAAGCAGTGATTGAAGGTGATTGGGTAGAGGATGGTGCAACTCCTGTACCTGTGTGAATAATGATTTTGAGTTGGGAAGCAAGTGTGTGACCTTGCAATGATATGGATGGAATGGAAAATGATGATGAAAGAACCTCATTCTAAGATTTTGATGGTATCTTCTTAGCCCTTTTACAACTTGGTAGAGGGAATTCAAATGGCAGGATTCCAAGTTTCTCACATTGTGCTCTAGTTAGTGGTTGTGATAAAGTATATTGAGAAGTGACATTACCTTGGGATAACTGAGATTCTTCTTGGGATATTGAAAACCTGTGCAATTTGTGGATCAAAGATTGTACTTCAGGAGTTCAGAAGATGAATTTCCTGGCTTGTTTAGGAATTCAGCAGTGGGCTCTGTATTTTTCTTTTCAACTTCTCGCTTTGGAATAGGAGATTTGGAATGCGAATGAGAAGTTGGAGGTGATGGTGAGGGAGTTTTACTCTTAGAATAGCCTGTAGATTTAGATTTACTTTCCATTCATAGTTAGGCCCACCTTGTAGTGCCAAATATGTTGAAGGCTTGAAAATTGTTTCCAAAACAAGGGGGATAACCACCCAGTACAGACCTTGGGACAACTCCTTTTCCATTTGGAATAGTGGCTCCTACTGGGGATGATGGGACTAGTTTCCCAATCTATTTTTATGCTTGTGCTAGCGAGATGATGTTTTGATATTTTTAGGGTAATAGCTAACCTCAAACTAATCTAATTTAACTAATAACCATGTGTAGTTTGTCCTAATCAAAAAATATTTATCTAACTATAACTATCTTGGGAGTAACATGATATATGCGACCTAAAATGACGTTTGAAAGCAATTGATAATAAATATCATTCAACTATGATAAGAAGTGAATCCATTTAACAATGATTGTTTCGTATAAAAAGTTAGTTGAAATGATATGAGAGATATATCGCATAAAAATCATTGATGTATTTAGCATAAACTATAAATCATCATCATACAATAGTGCAATAATGGAAATCGAATTAAGAGATAAAAGTACAATTTATAATACGTTCTACTCATGTGCTCCAGCAATATTGATCTATTTTCAAATCATCCAACATCATTTAGGAGTATAGAAATGCAATTTCAGTAGAAGATGTCAAATTCAAGTAGAAAATAAATCTTGTTCCATTAATTTCACTAGAACTTCCTCAAAGGGACAAAAGTGCGTGTTTTGAAGAATGTTTCTGATAAAATTTCTAGAACCCTCTCTAAATGCATGAGAGGGGTTTAAATACTAACTTATGAAACTAAAATATTACCAAAAACATTGAGGAGGTTTAAAAAACCTACCTCAATTTAAGAAAAATAAAACAAAAATAGAGATGTGCATATTGACTAATCCTACATTCGATCTTTCAGATTGCAAATATCTAGCATGGTCTTGAGGAGTGTAGTTTGGCCGAATTTAGCTTTTAGTTGTCCTATAAACACAATATTGATGAGCGCTAGCACAATTTCCTCAGTAGAAACAATTAACCATTTCAGGGTCATACACTGGCTCTGCGGCTTTACCAGATATTGCCAATATGCCTCCTAGTTTAACCTAGTCACTTTCCTAATTGCTTCTACTCTTTCTTTTGCTGCCAGTTTCCACTGTAATTCAATTCTTTTTGCATTTGGAAGGATACCAGGGGTGGTTTCTACCACAAGATTAGCACTATGTAAATTTTCATTTACACTTTCAATGATGTTGTTTGTCGTTGCTACCGCATTCTCTACTGCCTATTCTACCTCTTTGAGCTGAGAATCCCAACTTGCAGATAAGATCTCCTTATGTAATTCATCCAGTTTGGGCATGTTGGCTCTTCTCTCATTTTCAAAATTTTTCCAGGTTATGAAATATTAAACCTTTTTAAGAATTTCATCATATTCAAGTCACATTTCCACAACTTGGCTTGTTAATTTGTCACTTATTTCTCAGTGAAAGTTCCACTCTGATATTCTCTGGCATAGCAATTATTTTTTGGTGTGTTAGCCGGGGGTTGAGGCAGAGTGCTTCAGTGACAAAGTGTTGAATATTTGGGTCATCCTCATGAAGATTTTTTATGTTCTATATATTTACCTCCTTACCTGTTCTATTTGCCTTTGTTGGAACTCATGTTGTAACTTAGGCAATTGTATTTATGCTTGTTGGTTGGTTTTGGCTTACTGTAACTATTGCTCGAGTGACAAAATTTTGTCTTATTTTTCTTTAAGCAATAGTTGTACCTATATTGCTTTGTCAATGGTTACTGTAGCATATGCACCTACGAAGTGTGAGAGCCTAGTGAGCTTGGTCGATGGGTCAGTGGATGAATCTTTCAAGAGGACATCCATCAACTCATTATCTGGAGTGGTAGTAGTTGTTGATTCCAATTTTCTTTTCTTTCTCTTTCTTTTAAAAACAACCTTGTGCTATGGGTTGTAAAGTACATCAAGAGGGGGAATTTCTTCTATTCTTGAAACAATCTCAGAGGTGGGGGTAAGATGAATGTGTTCTATTTCTTGAGTATTAACATTTCCCACTGTTATAATTTCTGGAGTTGTTTCTTGATGTGTCATTTGCGTCTCTGGTGCTTGTTCCTCTGTGTTGAGTTTTTTGTTGAAATTATACCACTCCTCTTCCAAATTAATTACCTGAGGATTTATTAGTTGTAAAGAGGGAGTATGGGTTTCAGTCTGCTTGATGGTCGAAGTCTCTTCATCTATCTTTTCTATAGACTCAATTGTATCCTTGATTGATTCCCAACTCCTACTTTTATTATTTTCTAATGACATGGATCCCTTGGCAAATTTCTCTCTCGATTCCTCTCCAGAATTGGTTTTAGATTTTTCCTTAGAGTCACCATCTATGCTTACACTGGGAGTGGGCTCCCTTATTGGTTCAATTAGAAATTGGTCCAATGGGACCTTTGATAATCTCTTTTCTTTGTAGCTATAAAATGCTTCAAGGCCCTCATGATCAAAAAGTATCTGTGCCATATGCTTCACTTCTTTGAGGGTATTATTTTGTAAGAAAACATCACCAAATGGGTCCTTCTCATTGTTGAATATATTTATTTTGACCATAGTGGTAAAATCCTTGACAATACTGAATGGGTCATATTGTCTTCTGAGGAACTTAGGTAATCGTAGAGACAACATATTATTTACTTCCCTGAACATATGTCCAAGGTCATGTAACGAAAACACTCCACATGACACATGAAATTGAGGCCAAATGGTCTACTTTGACTCCTTCAATGCTTTCCTCATCCCTCCTTAATTGCACATCTAACAGGCTAACTCTCTAGCCATTTATTTATCTAGGACATAGAAAGGGAGAACATGGGGAGAGGCGATGCTGCCAAATAATCTAATATATGTAAATGTCTCTTCCCCGAACCATCAAGCTACTGGGAGGATGTCTACCTTGGCTTCTTGGGAGAATCTGGGAGCATCTCAGTTATAAATTCGTTTATGGATAGGAAGCATAATCCATGACAAATCCTGAAAAAATGTGGTTCAAAATTGGATTCCCACATGTCTTTGTGGTGGACATGAATAGGAAGTGGATCTTGAATAGTCCGCTTCCATCCCATAAGCGGGAATTTAAAACTAAAACTAATAGCGTCGATTACATAAGCACTCATGAAAAATTGAGGGTAAACCCTTGAAGCAATGCTTCTTTTCCTTACATACTCTATAATTGCTTTAGCTAAATTATCAGAAAGGGTTTGTGCCTAATATATTATTGTTGTATTAATGGCTGCATCTATTAAGGGAATCCATTCTGAGGAGAATTTGTTCCTGTCAGGTTTTCCAAATAGTCTACATAGCATAGCCACAACAAAACAGAAAGGGGAACAAACAAATGTGGTGGCGTACATTTCGTTTTGGTCTTTCTTGATTCTTTCATCATTATTTGACCAATTCTTTGTTCAGTCCACCAGGTCCTCATTTTCTTTGACGAATTTCTCAACAAATTTCCTGTTGTAGGTAACATGTGGCTCCGATAGGTGGTACATAAGCCTTAGGTTATTTTGGAGTGAAAGATCCTAATACTTCTTCGCCTCATGTTTTGAGTTCTCTGTCAGATATATCAACATTGTCAATGATCCACTTAACAATGTCAGTATAGGGAAATTTTTTGGTCATGTGGCTATTGAGTGCAGAAATGAGCATGCAAGCTCAGTTATGGAAGCATCAGAGGAATTGTGCCCATCAACTATAATCATTGCTTCAAGAATCCTTGGTTGTTCTTCCTCAGGTAGTTGATACATAGTCTTCTGTGTAGACATCCATGCTTCCTTATTACATGTAGTATCCATGAACAAAGGAGTCATTTCCAACTTCTCAGAGGCAACTACTTTCCCTTTCCTCCCCATTGCTTTCGACATCTTGTTCTGCGGCTTTTCCCTGAAAGTTTCAAAAGCATCAGTTTATCGGATAAAAATGATATTGAACGTAGGAATGAATCAATGAATAAAACCAATAAAGGTGATAAAGGTGTTCTATTTGAAATCACGTAAGAAGATATCAAATCAATCTAAATGGCCTTTCACACATAAATGTAGTTACTTCTTCATAAATTCCCACTAATGATCTTTTATCCTTTAACTTGAATGTCCATAAATTTTACATCGTAAATCGGGAAACATTCTCCTAGGGTGGTGAGCCTTTAAACTGTGATAATAGCAATTTTGTGATTTGCAAAGAAATATTGTAGATTTCTACATCGCATAATTAATTTTCGTTTAACTTACCATTTTTTGAGTTTGTATGAAATGCGCGATGCAATAAATAGGTGTCATAACTTTTCGGTCTTCTTTTTAATGAATAATGGACTTCTGCATTTGTTGGTGCAATGATTAAGAGGTGAGTCCAAGTTGAGATCGCATTTCGCAATATCAGCATATAATAGGTTGAGGCTTGTGTTGTATGAATGAAATGCGATGTGAGAAGGCTATTATACCATCACAATTTCGCAGATCACAATCCTTCAAGGTAACCTCTTAAGAGAATTCTTTTATAAACAATTATGTTGTGATACGAGACTTTTAGGTTTTTAAAGAAGCTTTAAGGACTTTCTAACATTATGACCGTTTTTCGAATATAGATTTACTTCTTTTATTTTTTTATCATAGATCGTGGTGGGTTAGAAAGGTATCATTTGTGACGAATTTCATGCTAAATAAGAAAAAGTAGCATTTTAATGGTTTTATAGGTTTTGTTTAATATCTTGATTTATTCTAAAAGTAAAAGAAATACCTACATGCTAGGATTGATTTTTTTGGTATATACATTTTTTGAAAGGGTCCCCATTTATTAAAGTAATATTTTACTACTAACATTAATAAATGGGGGGGCTCTTGAAAAGCACAACATACCCTTACCTTTGTAAACTAACTCCTAAAATTCTTCTAAATCCACTTTTAACTCTGACTTATCCCTAAGAGTCCTCTCTAGTTCCTCGAATCATGAGACCTATAAGAGTTACAATTGATTTCCAACTCTCTCATCATCATTAATCACTCATGTTCTCCTACACTTGAGACCATTTACAAGTATCCTCACACTTATCTAATTAATTCCTACTTTAAAGACTCAAAACATTAATAATTACGTATATAGGAATCCAACTTCCTTGAAAACACAAGACCCCCTATGTCCACTAAAATATAATGATAGTTTCGCGTCAATTATCCTACTTCAGACTCCCAAAGTAGAAAACATTCATTATATCCCGATCATGTGTCTTCATGTGCTGATAGGAAACCTCTAGGGTCGCAAACTTTAGTTTGTAGTTTTCTGAATGCTCTACACCTTTATTGTTGTCCTATGTCAGTTGTCTTCTATTTCATCTTCCTCTCCTGGTCAATCAGTTTCAAGTTCTAATTGATCATTCTTCCTACTACTGTCAACCTCCTCCATATGGACTACTTCATCATTAATTGCCATAACTCTTTAATCTCCATCTCTAGCATATCCTTGGGTTGGTCCATATTCTACCATTTACTGCTTCTTCTTTGTCTCTGCTTCATGTTGTTGTTGTTGTCCACTAACTCTTCAAATTTAAATTTATTATCTTCTCTTT
Organism: Pinus taeda; assembly: GCA_000404065.3. Lineage (NCBI taxonomy): Eukaryota > Viridiplantae > Streptophyta > Pinopsida > Pinales > Pinaceae > Pinus > Pinus taeda. The sequence goes on from APFE031227406.1 coordinate 148,478, forward strand.
GAATTTGTCAGATTCTTACTGCCACCCTTTCATCCTTACCCTCTTTCATGATTTTCTCTTTCTGCATTGAATCCTGAATTTCTAGCATTATCTTCAGTAATCTGGCATCCATGTTCCATGGATTAAATACTTCCACAAAATCTTGATGTTTCATTTTTATTTGGCTACTCATTTGTGCCAAATTTTCTCCAGCATCTGCAACTAAACTTGCACTCACAAAAAAATTATTAAAATAAAAAACATAAGGCCTTAGTTCCTCCTCTTCCTTTGGCAAGACATCAATATGTTGCTCTGGTTTCTCCTTCTCTATCTGCACATCAATATGCTAATTTGAATTCTCAAAAGAATTCATGAGACTGTCAGCTATTCTCTCATCCACACCATCTACTACAATGGTTTTTTCTTGCTCTTGTCCATTATAGTGAACCCCTTCCTCTACAATGTCAATTTTTCAAACTTTCATTACCATCTCCTTTTACTTATGATTTTCATTCATGACAATTTCTTTATCTTCCTTTTTCAGCGATCTGTCTTGAGTATTTATCCTCTGCTTTTCCAACTCCTTTCTTTGAAAGTCTAATTTTCCATATAACTCAATAATTTCAATTGGAGTAGAATTTGGAAATTTCACACAATTTTCCATACCTTCTGTTGTTATTGACAAATCATCGGATGTGCTTTCTTCCTTTGCTAAATCTCTTACATAGACTTCCTGTTTCTTGACATCTTTTAGTTGATGTCCTTCTTCCTCAATACATTTTGCATTGTTGTCCTTCTGTAACCCTTCTTCACGAGTTATGTTTGTCTCATCATCTGCATTGATATTCTCTTACATTTATTCTTCATCAATGGCATTAGTTAAATTCATTAGATTACCTCTCTAAGACAATATTCCTTCATTCTTCATCAGAATAAGATCTTGATCTTCCATCTCTATGACAACTTCCAGATACTCATCCATTGACTCTTCCTACTATATCGAGTCCAATTCTTCCCTTTATGGGAAGTTTTCTTTGACACCTTTTACTTCTAGATCTTCATCTATTCTGAAGACATCTTCACAATATTTCTTTTCTTCTGCAATACATGTAATCATACACAAACTATTAGTTTTAAAAAGATAAGACCTCGTGGTCTCACTTGATGCTTCAGTCATCACGTCTCCTTGCTGTTCTGAATCCCTCACATGATCCATAAGATCTTCCACACATCTCCAATCTTCATCTTCACCTAGAATTTCACCCTATTCTAGTTTACAAATGGAAACTTCCATTTCCAACAAATCTTCTCCGAGTTATTCCATGAGGCTCTTCACTTACCTCTGTCATAGTCTTCTCTATAACTTAGACCATTTCACTACCTTTTTCCTCAAGGCCCAGCATTTTCTTTGGCTTTCCTCCAGTATGCTTCTTAATGCATCGAGTTGTTCTTTTAACTTTGCAATCTCCTTGTCACATTCCTCTTGACTCATCCTCTTTCCATTTACCTTGGCATTATCCTTCTTCACTTTTCTTTTGTTGTGGTCTTCTTCAGAACCTCATTTATCTCTGTTATGACTATTAGTATTCATCTTTTCCTCTATCATCATGGGTTCCTCACTCACTTACTATGAGTTGCATTAAAGCCTCTACAACAACAAGTCCTCCCTGTTGCCGCTTACCTCACCAAGCTTTCCTCTGTACTTGGTCTTTTGGAAAGCACTTGGTTCTCTATTCTCTCGAACCTCTTTTAAGCATTTCTTTCTGCTCCTTCTAGGATTCAACTTATTTGCACCTTCTAAGAACACAACTGTTCTCTTGTACTTCAATCACAAATGAAATACTAGGTTCTGACCACCTCTTCCTTCACTCAGAAAGTATTACCATGTTTCTTCATCCCTTAGCAATTCTACCCACATCCTTTGTGGAATTTCCTTTGTGAGCCACAATAATACCTCTGCAGTAACAAGTCTCCTTCTGGCTACATATGCCTCACTAGGATTCTCTCTTCGTAGCTCAATCTTTTAGCATTTCTCTAGTTCTTTCCTCTGGAACCAATTGAGCACTCCTCTCTCTAGGTTGTTGCAACGTTCTCACCTTCCTTTGCTCTCACCTGCATATCAATTTTATTCAAACCAAAGATCATTCCCAAGCTTTCAAAAGATTGCTTCTCACCTTCCTTTTGAGAACACTCTTATCCTCTGTGTCCAACCTTCAATTGGATTCTTTAGGTTTACTGTCACTGCATGGCTTCACAAGCAGTTTCCGTCCACTCTTCACATTCGAGTGAATATCCATTTTCCTCATGAAAAAAACATTAGTGTGCTTTACTTATGCTTCTATAATATCTTCTTAAGAGTATCACTTACTCTCATCTTATCTCATGCCTTCTATTTATCAGATTCAAATAACCTAATATCTTCTTTCTTTTGCAATCACACTTGTATTCTACGCAATTTTTCTTTAATAAAAAAGATCTTTAGCTTGCTCTGATACCAACTAACGCAGGGAAATCCTTGCTATACCAACAATATGCATATAAAAATGCACAATCTCATTTCTCCTAGCAATTACATTGACCTTTCTTGGTCAAACCTCCATACGCTAAGGTTAAGGCCCCTTCATTTAATCCCCATTCAGAACCATTTCATTAGACTTTCTATAGTCTACCCTTAATCCATCCTTTACATTGGGATTCTATACGCTCCCTTAATTTAACTTTAATCAATCCTTAAGCCACACATATATAACCAATCCTACTCTATAACTATGGTTATACTCACGGACTTACCCATAAAATTCCTATCGGCGCTTTATTTCTATTATAATGTTTACATAACAAAAATATTCCACAATACACATAAACCATACCTTTTCACCTTTTCCTCCATCTTCGCAGATTACCTGATGCTTTCCTTTATCGCAATCACAATCTTTCTCCACTGTTAGATCATGCCTTCAGAACTCTTGACTTGCAATATGCGATTGCCTTCCCCATCGTTGATTTCATTCATGAAATCAACGGATGTCGCAATATTGCATGAATCCCTCCTTCCACTTCATTGACTCTCACATGTGATATGCGATCACAACCAGTCATCAAATAAAATGAAATCGCGCCTATAACCTTTTCGGGTCCACTTTTTCCAATTTCTTTATCGCTTCAATTTCCACTGTCGATCTTACTCTCGATCTGACAACTATACTTCTTCCCAATCAACAGACTTGCTCAACACTTTATAACCATTGATCAAGATCCATTTGATCCAACAGTCCATAATGATATCAGGTGGACCACTTACGCGACATTTAACGCTTTTTTGGACTTGATGAGAATTATAAGTCCTCAATCCATAAAATTTCTTGCGGTTAATGTTCGATCTCTTTACGACCCAATATCCATTGGATGACGGGGCTTTTAAATCCTACGATATGTGGCCTTCAAACTAGCACACAGGTTATCAGGTCACATAATCCTGTAGTTGGCTATGATTTCACCATTGAATTTGGCGATCGACGATCAGGATTTACTACAGGACTTCAACTACGATCAAAGGAATTTGTTCTTTCCTACCCCTGCTACACTTTACTTTAGTTTTATGTCATTCCTTCAATGGTTTTCTATGGACTTGACTTTCTTCAGGGTTATAGTCCTTCATTGTTCCGCCACCACTCTCTCTTTGACTTAGCTCCACTTGTGCCTTTATGCTCTTTCACCTTCAGAGTAACACTAAATGATTCCTCAAATGTATACAAAGCTGAAACATAGTTCTATTGTTCTCTCTTCAAACGTCTTGCTGATAAAAATTCTACCAACACTTCTTTCATTGGAATTGCTCTCTAAGACAACTCTACCGACAATCACAACTATGGAGCTCTCTCAACAACTTTTACCCAACTGCAGTTGGAAGTTGTTCTATTACTCTTCTCCATGTTTTGTCTCCTTTCTACACCTACAACATAAGTTACGCAAAATTACTCAAGATCATCTCAATTATTCAATACACACACATTACTCAAAATTGAGTTGTTAATAAACATGTATTTACACAGGAACCTTGTCCTTGGCCTCATCTTCTGTATGAGTGGCCTTCATTCCTCTCTTTCTGGTAGGCTTACAGTCTAACTCACTAACTCCTCTAAGTACTCTTGTAACTACTGACTAACTTTCTCTTGCTTTTTGGGCTTACCTTTATACAAAAAGGTTCTGTTGAACTAATTCTAGTTCAGATCCTTAATTTGTTGAACTAACTCCTCAAATTCTTCTAAATCCACATTTAACTCCTACTTATCCCTAAGAGTCCTCTCTAGTTCCTCAAATCATGAGACCTGTAAGAGTAACAATTCATTTCCAACTCTCTCATCATCATTAATCACTCATGTTCTCCTACAATTGAGACCATTTACAAATATCCTCACACTTATCTAATTAATTCCTAGTTTAACCACATAAAACATTAATAATTACATACATAAGAATCCAAATTCCTTGAAAACACAAGACCCCCTATGTCTACTAAAATACAATGATAGTTTCGAGTCAATGCTCCTACATCATGGGATAAGAGACTCTCTAGTGTATATGGTTGGTCTCATTTCCAGTTATTTTACAAAATTGTGGAACAATTTCATATATATATATATAGATATATATATCAATGATCATTTCCATTGTTTCAATTCAAATATAAATAAGTTGTATTCATAATAATTGGATATCTGGAATTGGCTATTCGAAATTTTTTATACTTGCATACACATATTTTTTAGAAGTTTAGCGAATAAATTTTTTATGTAAAAAAAATGTAAAAAGGGGGATTTATTGTAAAGCAAGTCATTTTTCATGACAATTATGAATGTTTTTATCAATTTGATATATTTACCTAGTTTCTATTGCATCTCAATGACCATTGTTACAACTCATGGATGCCCACACCTAATGTAATATGTAATATGTAATATGCATAGGAGAGGATTTGAGTTTGATGTCTACAAACACAATAACTATATGGTTGAATGTAGATTTTTTGTGGGTTTGATGTCAATACACACAAATCGTGTGTGTATACATATGTATATATATATGTGTGTGTGTGTGTGTATATATCTATATATATATATATATATATATATATATTATATTTATATATATTTATTAATATTTGAAAGTGAGATAATAAGTTGAATGGAAGAAATTTTTTTTCAATTAATAATAATATATATTTTTATTAAAAAATTAAATTTATATTTCTATGGATCTGTATGTATTCAAGATTTTCACTCATAAAATAAGGAACAAAAGCTAAGTGTCCAAAAAGTGAAATATGGAAGTGCTAGAGTATAAGTGTGTGGAGGGAATGTGTGTGCATAGTAATGAATACAAACTTTCCTCCACAAGCATATTCCTTTTGAACATGAAACTTGCTTCACATTATATAAATCATTTCACCAATAAATTCGTAATAGAGATGATTTTTATTTCCTTTTAAAGGGATCCATCTCAGATAAATTGAAGTTGCACTTTTTTTTCAAATAATAATAAATTTTCATTACAAAAATGAATTTATATTTTCGTTTATGCACATGTATTCAATATTCTTGCTCTCATAAAAACAAGGGATAAAAATAAGAAAAGTGCAAGTGTAGCAACAAAGAATGGGTGTGTTTAAACAAGCTTGAAATTTGGCTCAAAAATATATATTTCTTTCAGAGAGATGATTTAACTAAAAATAAATCATAAAAACACTATGTAGACAGGATGGGGCATAAATTATATAATGGAAAATTTATTCATTGATGATGAAATAATTTATTTATACATATGAAAATTAGCTAAGAAAAAGTTATATATCGATAAATTATTAACAATAAAAATGAACTATAATATAACTAATAATGTTCATTATGATCATGAAGTATTAGTTAACATTCTCTCCTTAATTCGAAGGGGCATTTCACATCTCAAGTAACATTTTATATTTTTCAATCTTTTCATGTCCCAAAGCTTTAATAAAGATGTCTACAATTTTCTTTGAAGTAGGACAATGTGTCAAGTGAATGGTTTTAGCCTCTACATGATGTCAAATAAAAAAAAGTTGTGTTGATATGTTTGGTTTGATCATGGAATGTAGTTTTCTTAACCAATTGAATTGGATAACTGTTGTCAACAAATAGAGGAGTTGAAGTCATTTGTTTCTCGTGCAAATCTTAAAGTATTTTGGGAAGCCAAATGATTTCTTTTGTAGCTTAAGCCACAACAAAATATTCAACTTTAGTGGTACAATAAGCATGTAAATATTTCTTTTTTGATATCCAAGTGATAGTTCATAATATAAGATCCACTAAATAACTAGAAGTAGACACCCCATGCACTTTATCATGATAAAAATCAACATATTAATAATTAGTGAGATGAAAAAATGGGACCTTTAGAGTATGTCATGCCATACCACTGAGTTCATTTTAAATATTTGAGCACTCATTTTTCTATGATCCAATGACCTTCACAAGCTTGAAGCATAAACGTACAAAGTATTCCTACAACATAATTTATGTGAGGATGAGTAGTGAAAAGTTAAATCAAACTTTCAAAGAGTTGCCTATACTTTGTTAGATATTTAAATGGATTACCTTTATTTGAAGTATGTTTTAGGTTATGCTTTATTGGAGTAGAAACACAATTAATTTACTCAAGAATTGACAAATATATTTTTTCTAATAAATAAAAATATGTTGTGGTTTTTTATCAACTTCAATTCCTAAATAATAATGAACTAAACCACATTTTTTCATATCAAAAGCCTTTTGTAGATACTTCTTAATATATTCTATGGAATCATCATTGTTCCATGTGATCATCAAATCATCAACATAGACAAGTAAATATACAATTGATATTCTAGTTTTCTTAACAAATAAATTTGCATCATCTAGATCAAAATTCTTATAATTCAACTTGAGAAGATGCTCAGTTAGTGTTTCATACCATGCTCAGGTTACTTGTTTCCAACCATACAAGGACTTCACCAATTTTCAATTATTTTACTCTTTCCCTTTAACATAAAAACCCTATGTTTCAAACATGTAGACATGTTCTTTCAAATGACCATTTAAAAATGTGGTTTTTACATCCATACAATATATTTTACATCCTTTTTGAGCTACAAGAGAAAATAAAGTTCTAATAGTGCCCCATTTAGCTATAGGGCAAACATTTTTGTATAATCAATGCCTTGTTTTTGTGCACACCCCTTTGCTACAACTCTTTCTTTGTGTTTGTAAAGTGAACCATCTACCTTATAATTAATTTTATAAACCCATTTACAAATAATAATTTTGATGCAAACATGAGGATCCACCAACCTCCAAGTGCTACTTTAATGAGAGTATCATACTCTCTTTGCATTGCATCTTTTCATTCATCACAACTAGCAGCTCCTTGAAAAGTAGAAGGTTCATTAACTACAAGAAAATTAAATTCACAATCATGAGAAATGACACCCAAACTTGAAGTAACATCTCCATTATTCTATATGGAAGATTTCCCTCTATCAAAATCATCATACTTTCTTGGAAATATCTTGATGCATGTTGATCATCGTAGTGATTGTTATGGTGGTTGCTCTTATTGAAAAACAGGCTCAAGAATAGGCTATTCGAGAGCAATTCCTCATCCTATACAAACATCACTATCATCCATTTTTTCTTTGGTAGAAATATTATCATCATCAAGTGCTAAAGATGGAAAATTTACTAAAGGAAAATCCACAAACGGATCTAGAATAGGAATCCCACTTTCAAGACGTGGAAGATCATTAGCACGTTCATAATAAAACTTTTTGGAAGTAAATCTATATAAATGACTAAGTTGTCTATGAATAGTAGAAGAGTCTTTAGAAGGTTCAAGAAGAATGACATCTCCTAAAAGAATAAAGTTCTTGTTCTCCTCATTATACAACATGTAAAGATTGGAAGTAGTAAAATATCCCAAGAAAATACATTTTTAAATTTTTGTGCCCAATTTGATTCATTGTTGTTTAGGAATCAAAGCATAGCATGGAGAACTAAAAACTATGAAATGTTGAATAAAAGGAAGTCTGTTATACCACATTTCATAGGGAGACTTACTATTGATGGAAGAAGAGGGAAAAAAATTGCTAAGTCTCCCAAAACATTAACTTAACAATCTTCAAAAACATCATTGATCTCACCATATTTACGATTGTTCTGTTTATACTCTTTGTTGCACCATTTTGTTTCATTTTTAATAGATAAATGAAAATTTTTACAAGTTTCAAAAAATTGTGATTTCTCTGTCAACATATAAACCCAACACATCCATGAGTATTCATCAATAAAATTCATCATATATTTCTTACCATTGCTAGATGGAATAATTATAGGCCCACATAAATCAGAATGTAAGAGACCTAACTTCCTAGAATTTCTAGAAGTAGAGTTATGAAAAGGCTACTTATTGTGCTTTCTTAAACTACAAAAACCACATGGAGTAAGTTTTCTTGGTATAGTAGGAAGCCCTATAATTCCTTGTTGTTTCATAATCCTAATGTTATCATAGTTTTATGATGGAAAAAATCATGCCACAACAAACCGGAAGACAGAGTATCCATTTTCTGAGCTAAATGAGAAGAATTGAATGTGGAACATGAAGTGTCTTTTAGTTTCAAGAGTTGGTCTTCTTCAACACTAGTCATACCAATCACATCATCAAATGATCTATGAATTTCACTTATAAAATCAAATATATATATATATATAGAATTGCATTGTTTCTTGATAGGTATGAATGACATCAAATTTCTTTGAATTGAGGAATGTAAAGAACATCTTATAGAATATAATAAGGAAGTCCTAATATTTTCATTCAAATAGATCAAGGTTAAGGACTTACTTGAGATTTATCAACAAATTAAATTACTCCAACAATAGTATAAAAGAAAGTTGAAAAAAAAATTATTTTGAAGGTTATATGAGAAGTGGCTCAAGTATCCAATAACCAAGCATGTTTCTAATTGGATAAAGTAGTTCTAAAGACATCATTTATGCTAAATTTACAATGCTAAACAATATTACAGGCATATTCTAGAAGTTTCTCTTTGTGTGGAGGAGGGGGCTCTTTCTTTTCACTAAATGTCTCTCTCTTCTCACCCATCTTTTCGAAAGGAATATGACAATTAGGGGTCATATGACCAAGGTTACCACACCTATAGCACTTAACAGTTTGTTTATCATTATGAAAATGTTTTGGTTACTAATCACCTTGATGATTATCAGCCCCTCTCTCTACCCTATTTCTTACATAGTCTTTGCTACTTTTACCATTTCTAATAATCTCTCCTATTTTTATTGTTATCCAAAAATATTTACAACTAAAAGAACTCATATCTATGTGAAGAACTTCATGAGTTCAATTCAATTAAATTGATGAAGAACGGATATATATAACTTTAATCAACCCAATCTCACACAATAACACCAAAAGCAATATTATGTCCAAAAAAAATTAAAATCTCATAGGTTGAAATCCTTCTGTCCCAATTTCAATCTATACCAATGTCTATTTCTTCAACTTACTGCCTTAATTGTTCACAGTAGCAGGAAAACATCAATACATTTAATAAAATATTTGGCATGAAGGCCACGATATTTCAAGAAAATAAAAAAGCAAGAGGCACATAAGCCCACCACGAGACCCTAAGAGAAGCATAGGCTGCAAAAGAAACACTAGGTAAACAGAAACCCTCACTGGGAGACGTAGAGGTGTATGGGTATTTTTGAAATTGAATCTACGTTGTTGGTAGAAAAAATGGCAACATCCACTATGGGATCAGTCGAGCTGGAGCATGGCATGGCAAAACTCGTTGGAGTTCAAGCTAGAGCGACTTGCAGACAAGGGAGCGAAAGTGGAATTGATGGGAACAAAGGAATTAAAGATGATTATCTTTAGCACAGGGCAGAGGATATAAGGTTTATGTCATCTCATGGATTTTGAAAATGTAGAGAAAAGAAATATCTTAATGCCTTGCAGACGCTTAGAAGTGACTTATCTAATAAACTCAATGGACATAAAATATCAGAAAATGGTGCATAGGTGACATTACGATAATTGAAATTTGAACTCGAAACATTCTCAACAAGATTAACATTACCAGTCAGAGAAACTGTACTATGTGATATGGTATTGGTAGGTTATCGACTGAGATGACAATTTATGACAGAAGACAACCTACAAAAATCAATTTTTAGCGCGGTAGTGGCCCTATACATTCGTTTAATCCAATGGTAGTCACGCGTCTTCCCTTCCGTGTATAGGAAAACCTTTCCAGCGAGAGTTCCAAGAAGAGAAACATTGGAAATGACTCCAATGCAAGTGACGCCAAGAACAAAACCACTCTAGTATTGAATGGTGGAAAATATTTTCGAAGTTTGTTTATTCGTAGCTCGATCATCCAACCGAAATTTGAATACTAAGAGGAGATCTACCTGACTCATTTCAGAAAACATATCATCAGAATGTGGAGTTCATAATTTCAAGAGTGGTAGGTAGAAAGGCCCCATAAAATCTCCACAATTAAAAAATGATTTATTGATGATAAAAAAAAACATATATATAAATAAACTGGGAAGATAAAATTAATATATATATATATATATATATATATATATATATATGAAAATTAGGTAGAAGACAATTATGTCTTACTAAATTTATTAAGAGTGAAAATAATTTTAAATATATTTTTGTAATGTACCAAGATTATTTAACAAATATGCATTCTCTCTAGAGGACTAAGAAAACATGAAATAATTATTATTTTATAGAAAATTAATTAGATAAACTAGGGGATTTCTTCCAAGTTTACTCTGGCAATAAAGAAAATAACCAAAAACAAATCAGAAAAAAATTATGCATTATCTCAATAAAATTAAGAAATCATAAAAAAAGTAATACTCTAAAAACAATTAACTAAGTCACTATTCCTTTGCCTATAAAGAAAACTAAACAAATCAGCAAGTCTCTCTTGGCTAGCTTTAGAGTCCATAAATAGAATGCCAAAATAATAATAATTTGAAAAGAAAATTTTAAAAAATCAGGAAAGAAGAACGAAACCTAAATTGGCAATCCTAAGATTATATTATTTTCATGTCACTTATATGTGCTAGAATTGACCTATATGGTTGGTAGATGTGCAGCTTTGCAGATGTTTGAAAAATAAACAAACATTAAAATCAATAGAATTGAAATAAAAATAATATTAATGTTTAATAATATTATATATAAGAAAATAATAATTATGTATTTTTTAATAAAATAAATCTAAAAAAATATTTTAATTTATTTTTCAAGTAATAATTTTTATTTCTATATTATTTTTGATATTGGTTATATTTACTAAATTTGACACTCAAATAAATTTAGGTTGGAATATTTCTCCTCAAATAATAAAAATATTGTCTTGTACGTCTATGTTTTAAAACTTTTCATTCTCACAGAAGGAAGGAGTAAAAACTAATAAATGTCTAAAAAATAATATGTATTAAAGCATTTCACTGAAAAAAGGAAGGAACAAAACTAATAAGATGTCTAAAAAATGAAGAAAGTGCACGGGAGGAGTGTGTGCAATGAATTAGTGTACTAAGCAAAGAGCACAAATCACAAACTATTTTGACTCAAAATATACATTGGTAAGTTTGTAAGAGTGAAAAGAGTTTTGTTTTTTTTAAAGGGTTTAGTGAAAAAAAATAAGTTAGAAAAAAAATATACATTCTCTCTATAAGACTAAGAACATGTGAAATATTTACTAGTCTAGATAAAACTTAGATAAAACAAACACATTGTTGGAAATTTAAGTCACATTTAAAGTCCTTAAATAAAATCACCAAAAACAAATCAGAAAGAATTCAAGGACTCCTTATAAATAGAATGACAAAATGATAATAATTTGAAATGAAAATTAAAAATAAAAATAAAAAGATGAAAAATAAAACAAAAATTGACAACCATAAAATTATATTATTTTAATATCAACTATATATTTGTGAGAATTTATCTATATCTTTATATATTATCCACTGTGTAAATGTTCAAAATTTCAAAAATACTAAAATCAATAAATATATATATATATATTATATATATAATTATTATATTTTATTTGTTTTAATAACTTTTATATTTATATCTCTATTATTCAACTTCTATTAAAATTTATATTTCTATTAAAGTTCTATTAGAAAAACAAGCAATAAAAACTAAAAATAAAAATAACAAAAAAAATAAATATATATATTATATATATATATAATTATATATAATATATATATATAATATAATATATATCCATTATCTCAACAAGATTAAGCAAACCTGAAATATTTTTTTTAAACAAAACTAAACTAAGAGATAACATCAATAAAAATAAAAATATATAAAATTTTACAAATTTTAAAGAAAAACTCAAGAAATCAACGTCTTTCTTCCTAGAATCTTTAAAATCTAGAGATAGACTAAGTGCCCATGAAAAAATAAGTTGTAACGCATCTTCCATATAATAATAAATAATTAAAATATAATTGGTAAGTATAAGATGGGCTTATGACCTGAAAATAAGAAAAATATGAGTTAATTTCTTCGCTTTTGCCACACTCAAGTTCATGGTGATAAAACCGGAGAATAATCTATTTAACAACAAAAAATAATCATATTGACTTAAATAAATTATTTTTGAGTAACAGGAAAAAATGGGTTAAATAGGCACTGGTTTAGAATTCAATTACCACGTGTTAAAATATTTCAGTTTAAAATAATTTTCAATTTATAGTCGAGCAATGCATCTACCTCTGCAAATGCTGCCATGATCAATGGACTCATTTTGGTTTGAACATCAAAATCTAAAATCTTGAAAAGAATAATACTAAGAATCGAACATATCTTAACTGGAACCTCCAAACGATAAAGGATCTCTTACAAACACATACAACAGAAATAAAGACCATTTAAATAGAATCCAGAAAGATGGAACAAGTTTAGAGATAAAGCTAATATTTTAGGGTTTTCTCCAGAAAAGACAACATCTAAGCAAGTGAAACATGAAATATACATATAGTATAGAGAACTATATGACAACCACCAAAACAAACGATGACAGTACAAAGAGGGGAACGTCATTGGAATGAAAAAATGGTTGCTATATGATCTAAATCTCTTTGCATTCGTATAAATGACTTATATTTTGTACAATATTATTATATTTTTATATTTTTTTAATAAAATATTATATTTGTGTTGCAGTGAATTAATAGTTGAATTGAGACTTCTGTGATCTATAATAGTTGAAAAAATAACTTCACGGTAAATCACATGTAGACAGACATTTGTCGACGCATTTCGAACCAACCTGTCAGGACCTGCGGTTCGTGCGACGGGCAGGGCGACTCCACCATGCGAAGTCCGTGCAAAACATGAAACGAAATGAACCTTGGGTGAGTTTATAAGGTGTTGGGCGAGTTGAGGGGAGCGGTCCCATGAGTTGAGAGGGCCGACCATCCTCCAGGCGAGACAATACATTATGAACGAGTTGGCCGGGCGTTTGGTGTGGGTCGGCCGGGTGACACAACCCGCCACCCGCCCGTATATATTGGAGGGCGTTTGGAGGCAAACGACCATCGAACATTCGATCAACAAGATCGAACAAGGAGTTCTGAAGTGCGGGGATGAGCCCGCACGACGGACGGAAGTCGGGTGTGAACTCGTTAAGAAAAGTCGTTCGGACAGTCATTTGGGAAAATCGTTCGGACAGTCGTTCGGGAAACTCGTTCGGACAATCGTTCACGAAAGTCGCTCAGGAAACTCGTTCGGACAGTCGTTCAGAAAACTCGTTCGGACAGTCATTCAGAAAAGTCGTTCAGAAAGGTCATTCACGAAAGTCGTTCAGGAAAGTCGTTCACGAAGGTCGTTCAGGCAGGTCATTCGGGCAAGTCATTCAGGCAGGTCATTCGGGAGGTCGTTCAGGTAGGACTCGGGTGAGGTCATTTGGGCGACCTGGGCGAGGTCGTGTGGTGACCCAGGTGAGGTCGTTGGGGTGAACCGGGTGAAGTCGTGTGGCAACCCGAGTGAAGTCGTGCAGCGACTTAGGCGAAGTTGAATGGGTGAATGGGTGGACGTGCGGACGGGGGCCGGGTGAGGGCCCATCGTGCATGACGAAACGATGAAGTGTTGAGATTGTGAACGGAGGTGTCTCTCGGTTGGAGGTGCCCGTGTGTGGCGACTTGGAGGTGCGCCTGAGTTGGGCAAACAACACGATCGTGCAACGAGGCGAACGAAAGGTTGGTGAGTCGTGCGGCGACCGTGAGGAGGTGCCGACGAGCTGGGTAACCGAGTTTGCCGAAGTTGTGAAAAACTAGCTAAGTGTAAATTTGGGGTTTCCCAAGATTTAACTTGTGCATTGTAAAAACGAAAGATTATATAACATATTGATATCGGGCAGACTCATATTGTAAGGAGTTGCCCCTCCCTTTACACTGTTGTGCATTTCTCTTATATAATGTTGTTGATAATGAATGTGTATGGATGTTCATTGGTATAAAGGAACGTTAATAATACTTGGTAACGAAAAATAAACTAAGTATGGATGGTTAAGGTGTAGTCTACAATCATAAGTATTGGTGAAAAGAAAACGGTTCGTAGTGTCGCACCTCGCCGGCATGGTTGAAAGACCACCGTAGGCTTGGGGGCGTAACAGTTGATATCAAAGCAGGCTGATGGTCGGGTTGATGAAGTGTTGAAGTGTTGAAGCTGATACACGACTTGACATTAGAGCAAGGTTGCTCGTGACAGTGGAAGCAGGTACTTGCAGGTGAAGGAAGCTAGTTTCACATACAAGTGGAACAAGGGTCGGTTCATGGTTGCAGGGAACTTGGTGAAGCTGGTGAAGGTTGGAACCAGGTGTCATAGAGTTGGGCAAGTGGTACTACGTGCTGGTCATACGATTTGGGCATTTGTCAGATAGGTAAGTGGGACTATGCATGGGCAGCTATACACGGTTTGGGTGTCTGTGGACCAAACGAAGTACAAACCGAGGAAGACGTATGACAAGGCATGGCAGGTTTGGAAGAATGCGAAGGGAAGCTCTTGCTTACCTTATACAGGTTGAAGCGATGAAAGAGGAAGAATCCCCGGATTCGAGAGAAAGCTTGCAGTCTTGGAAAAGAATTGTTGAAGATGAGCTTCTTCAACTTGGATGGACAATGGAGCAAGATGAAGTTGCAGATTGTACTGATAAGGAAGAGGAAGCCGTGATAGTTGAAGATGTTGCAGACATGACCATGATGGAGGATGAACTTGAGATTGATCAAGTTGGACCAAGATCGTGCAATTTGCAGACATGTATGGATGAGGGTACTCTCATGGAGGAACCTCATGATGATGATGTAAGTACTATTGATACTTGTGTTTCATTTGAGCATTTGGTAGAGGGACCATATGTAGGGAAGGGCAAAGCTAGTTTGTCGATGCTAGGGAGCATCTTGCCATAGATGACTATGGTGAGACCTTGTATGGAGAAGCAAAGATTGTTGATTATTGTAGGACTTGTTGGGGTTGTTTGTGACCTTATGGTAGAAGGTAAAAAGGTCCGTGACAAGGGTGGAACTTGATGATCATTGCGGAGGAATGGGTCATGCGTTAGTCACATTGGCTAAGTGCCCGGCATGACTCATGGGCAGATTGGAGGGCACACTCTTGGGTGGACTTCTCATGGCCGAGACCAAGAGTAAGTCTTGGTGGAACCTTTGGTGGAGGAGCTATGATGAAGAGACTCATGTGATGATGATATGGTTGGGTGACCAAGTTCACTAGACCGAAGATTGCAGACTTGGATAGGGATGACCGATTGTTGTGATGGGTCTACTTGGTTGGAATACATGGCAACTTCGTCATGGACATCAGGTTGGAGACATGGGGCATGGCAGTCTTATGCAGGGATATTATGTGGGAGCACTTGTAGAGGTGTCACTTATGGGCATCCAATGAGGAGTGCCAAAGCAGGGATGTTGTGCAGATGGATTTGCTAGTGTGACATGGAGATGTTTTACTTATGAGCCGATCGAGAGGTTGTGCACTCTTGTATACCAAGGCCATGGACTTGGATAGAGTTGTGAGTAGACTATGGGGCACTCTTAATACATGGAGAGTTGAGGCATCTTGCAGAGACCTTTGGGCCGAGACTTGTATGCTTGCTGAGATGTTGGTTGGGGATGGCTTATGGAGCTCATGATGACATGAGATTGTTGTGACTTTTGGGACTTCATATATGGTGGACTTAGAGGATCTGAGGCATTGAGGAGTTGAGGTCAAATACTTTGATGCAGGATGGGGTGCATACTTTCAAGTACATGTATGGGAATGGCTTGAAAGAGTGACTTGATGTGGAGGATCGATATGAGACACTTTGGAGTGATGGAGTTACAACAATGATGATGCCTTGGTGGCAACACTTGGGCATGAGTTGAGACGAGACTTAAACACTTTTGACACGTGGGAGCTGATTGATATATGATCATGGGCAACACATGCAGAGACGAGATAGGTGTATACTTGCTTCTATGGCAGACTTGAGGGATGGCACACTACAGATATGATGGAGGTTGCTTCATGGACTTGGATGTGGCACATCGAGAGTTAGAGTTTGATGAGATGATCTCTTCACTTTGAGGAGATACACATATGGATGATGATGTTGGGGTAGATGTGGCAAATTTCATGCAACACAGAAGTATCAGACATCATTGACAGCATGTTGCAGATGAGATGAGGACTACTTCATGGACCTAAGCATGGCTTATACTTATATGGAGATAGATTCTTGATCGAGTTGATGATGTGACCGGATATCCAGAGAAACGACTGATGGTGGCATGAGGATGTGCATTCTCAGGGTTTGAGCGTGACAATTGGATTAGCTACCCAACTAGTTCAGACATGAGGGCTAGTAGTGTACAAAGATGTGTTATCATTCTATTGGAGTATCATGGCAGCAGTTCACATGAGGATGACACATGATGAGGTCGACACGAGATGTTGCAGGAAGCATGTAGCTTGAGATGGAGGGACCAACCTTCCATGATGGGGAGCAGCGTGTGGAGATTGTGACAGGGTGGTTGATGGTTATGGATTGAGATGATTTCCGATGTATGACATACTGATGGGGTGTATACCTTGGTATGGTGATCTTGGTGACAGATGGTTGCCGGGATGAGATATTATCGAGGACGAAAATGACTCCCAGTGGGGAAGGATGTTAGGACCTACGGTTCGTGCGACGGGCAGGGTGACTCCAACGTGTGAAGGACATGCGAAATGTGAAAAGAAACGAGCCAAGAAATGAGTTTATAAGGTGTTGGGTGAGTTAAGGGGGCGGTCCCATGAGTTGGGCGGGCCGACCCTCCCCTTGGGCGACACAACACATGTTGAACGAGTTGGCTTGGGCGTTCGGTGTGGGTCGGCTGGGTGACATAACCCACCACCCGCCCATATATTGTGGAGGGCATCTGGAGGTAAACAACCATCATTCGATCAACATGAATTCAAACAAGGAGTTCTGAAGTGTGTGGATGAGCCCAGACGATGGGTGGAACTCAGGTGGAAAACTCGTTCGAAAAGTTGTTCAAGAAAGTCGTTCAGGTCGTTCAAGAAAGTTTTTCAAGAAAGTCGTTCAAGTCATTCAGAAAAGTCGTTCATGTCGTTAAGGAAAGTCGTTTAGGAAAATCGTTCAGGTTGTTTAGGGAAGTCATTCAGGTAGTTGAGGCAGAACCGGGTGAGGTTGTTTGGGCGAACCGGGTGAGGTCGTTTAGGCGACCCGGGTGAATTCGTGTGGTGACCTGGGTAAGGTCGTTCGGGCAAAGCTATGTGTCGACTCGGGTGAACGAGTTGGGTGGACATGCGGACAGGCGGTTGTGTGGCAACTTGGGTGAATGAGGTTGGGTGAACAAGTTGGGTGAACGGGTGGACGTGCGAATGAGTGGCCGAGTGAGGGCGTGCTGTGCACGCTGAAACGAAGAATCTTGAGGATGGGCGACTTGAGTAGGGTGCGTCGTGCATGACGAAACGGTGAAACGGTGAAGTGTTGAGATTGTGAATGGAGGTGTGACTCGTGCAGAGCCGCTCGTGTGTGGCGACTTGGTTACGATGAGGCGCGCCCAAGTTGGGAAAAAAACACGATCACGCGACAAGGTGAACGAAGGGTTGGTGAGTCGTGCGACGACCGTGTGGAGGTGCCGACGAGCTGGACAACTGAGTTTGCCAAAGTTGGAAAATTGGCTAAGTGTAAATTTTGGGTTTCCCAAGATTTAACTTGTACTTGTAAAAGAAGATTATATATATTGATTCGGGCAGACTCATATTGCAAGGAGTTGCCCCTCCCTTTATACTGTTGTGCATTTCTATTGTATAATGTTGTTGATGTGAATGTTATGGGCTTTCACTTGTATAAAGGATAAAAGAATAATACTTGGTAACGAGAAATAAACCAAGTATGGAATGTTAGGCGTAGTCTACAATCGTAAGTATTGGTGAAAACAAAATGATTGGTAGTGCCGCACCTCGCCATAAGCGGTTGAAAGACTACCGTAGGTGTAGGGGCGTGACACACACGGTTGCTCGAATGATCCTTTCCCAACTAGTTGTTTTCCACGACACATTCACCTGAATGAGTTTCATTCAACTCGCCGGTTCGTTGTTGTTCACCTTTTGCCCGGTGCCTTCATGCACCCTCACCTAGCGTTCAACCCAACTCTCCAACTCGTCCTTCGTTCACCATTCATAATTCACCTGAACGCCCATCGCACGTTCTGTTTGACCCGTCATTTGGTCGGATGCTGTACCATGCCCTCGCTTGACTTCTCGAACGAACGCCTTCCTGCACCCTCAAACGACTCTTCACACAAATGCCCTCAAACAATTTCCAAAACGACTGTTCGTTCGAATGCCCTACTACGTCTTTGAACAATCGTTCGCCTAGATGCCCCGCCGCGCCCTCAAATGATCCTCTTCATTTTTGCTTGGGTGCTTCAGCCCTCATCCGCTTGCACCTTTGCCCAGATTTCAAAACCAACTTCACACTTCTCCTTTTCTCCATGCTTGGGTCGTTAGAAGACTTGCTTGTTGATGACCGAATGGTTCCTCCATGCCACTCACTTATAAACTTGTTCGCCACCATGGTTGGCATGTCAGCCCACCCAGTCGACCACCCGTTCGGCCCTCCAAGTTACTTTCTTGCACGTTGGCCCATACGTTTGGTGCCCCCACCCGGGACTGCCTAAGTCTATAAACTTCCGCCCTCTTCCACACTTAGACATTTTCATGTGCGACTTCGTGTGTTTCTCCTCTAGAGCTTGTGAGCGTTACAGGGGGAGCTTTAGATACGTGCTCTCCAATCCCTGGGAGCGGTACCCATCTAACTATGGTTTATAAAAATTTCTTCTTGTTTAGATTGTTGAGAAAAAATATCAACCAACCCTATGTATTAGAAAAAATATCAACCAACCCTATGTATTGTAATAGTTATTCGAAGTCTCCCATAGATACTATACTTAGCATCTCTATCATATCCGGAATGAAGTACAATGTGACATATAATCCATTTGTCAATAAGAAATCAATTTTATTAGAAAACCAATGCCATACCGTAGCTCTTCGTCCATAACTGCATGGATGAACCGAAGTATTCACCCCTAATAATGCCCGTGGATGATGGTATGGAAAACGGTCAGTCTTTCTGCGTCTTTCATGTGATCGATTAACTTCACACTTTCGGTAGAGGGCGATGGATTTAGTGGGTGGCGACAATGCCATGTGACCAATTAACTCCGTTGATAGTAGAGTTCACTGGATTTAGTCGGGATTGATCATGTCAGTCTCGACGGGTTGTCTACAGCGCAACAAGCCGGACGTGTATGTCGATTTTATTAACGCCTAGTCTAAGGGTTACAAGCATTTTTTTTTTTCGTTTCCCCAATTTGTTTTTTTGAAATTTGATAGTATTAGAAGTTATGGAATAGGAGTAGTTTTTTTAAAATATATTTGAAATAAATAAAATGTATAATATTACTAAAATTATTATTTTTCAATTCTAGTCGGGGTCGAAATAATGTTTAATAATTAGATGATATGTTTTATTAATTTAAAATGATATGGTCTAAATTTCTAGATTTATATTTTTAACATTTTTTTAATAAATTTTGTTTAAAATTGTGTAGGAATTTATTGGAATTACATCTTTAACTTGTATAATATGTATATTGAGTATATATTGACTCCATCATCAATTATATATTCAAAAGAAAATTTAAACTATTAAAAACTATAATCTTGTCAAAAAAATTATATTACCATAGTCTAATAAAAAAATCAAAACATAGAGAAATGAACTCAATGTCTTCCATTATTTTAGTTTTTTAGGTTATTTTGAAAACTTAGATGCCCCATTATCATGATTACATACACTATAGAGCAGTCGTACAAAAATTAACTTATGCTTTCCATAGAGAGACATTCTATAGGGTGGTTTGATGGAGATGTGTAATTCCTTCCTTACTCAATCTTGAGTTGTCCTGTGCTTTTTTTTTTAAATAAAAAATAAATATTCTTTAAATTAAAAATAAAATGTAGACCAATATATATATATATATATATATATATACATATATACATATGTGGTCAATTTTACTTAAAAGTATTTTAAAACACACTTTCACTTTATGTTTTTTCTTGATTTGTCGTGATATTACATTAGATATAGTAAAAATATTTGACCCAATAAAATATTTAGATGTGCATGTAAAATAACTTAATTATTAATATATATGAAAAAAACCTATTTTTTCATGTGTAATATAAGACAAATAATTGAAAATAAGAAAATAAATTAATTTGTGGTAAAAATAATAAGAAATAAATGTAATTCATTAAAAATTAATATGTTGTATTAAAAAATATTATTAGTTAAAATAAAATTCAATATCAATCATAAATAACATATTTCGATATATAAAGATTAAATAATATTGAGTTATATTTTAAAATATCTTAATAACGAAAATATTATAATCTATAAACACAATATTTCAATTTCAAATATATATTATATATGGTTTTAAAAACATAAAAGTTTGTATATATATTATAAAGCAATTGATAAAATAAATTTTATCCCTAAAACATTTCAATTAACATCACTATTTACGTTATGTTATTTTATTATTATTATTATTTGTTAGTACAACAAATATTTGTTTAGACTATTTATTTATTATTATGTTTAAAGCTATCTATCGTACACAATCTAAGTACTGAAAGAGATTTGCAAAACCTTCGATTTATTTAGCATTAAAAAATGTAATATAAACAATTAAAAATTACACATTGTGTGTATATATGGATCTATCATGCTCACCATATGCAAACATTTTAAATTTTGCATTTTAAAAGAGCCTTGCACCTTAAAAGATTCATCTTCTCCGCTAGCCTAAGGTAGATTTGTAACTAATATACATTTTTACCAATAAATACTAATAGAAAGAAGTCAATAAAAAAAATTATATTAATATTTAATGTAAATCAATTCAAATAAAATACCTTAATTTTTTTTTTTCCAAAACACTAAATCCATAGCTAAAATTAATATAGAAATTAAATAAAAGAAGGTAATTTCATCAATACCTAAGTCTATTTACAAATTTATAAATACAAATTAACCTAACAATCTAATTTCCTTTAAAAATTATATCACGTATTATTTAATAAAATAAATAAAATATAAAATATTTACACCAAACTCATATGATACACATCAAATTTAATTTATATATTCATTCAAAATATGAAATATAAACTAACATTTATAGATCACAAAATTTCTTGATACTAACCATGCTATTTCTTTACGATTTGAAAGACGTTACAATAAATCCACCGATCTTCCTTCTCTTTGTCTCTTTAAAGAAAATTGTTAGCTATGGGCTAAATTCAAACCATCAAAAGAAATAATGAAGCAAGTCTGTCCACACATTCAATCAACTATTGTATTCACGTGCCATTGAAATTATGAGTACAATTTTAGGTATCTTTGAAATTGTAATTTCACGTGTCTTTGAAATTGAAAGCACAATCCAAACTACGAAAACTACCACCATAGCGATCCTTTCATATACAGTTTCGGCCGCGTAGAATTTAAATATTTCCGGAAAGTCAAATTTAAATATAAAAGTCTATAGTTTTCAGATTTCTGTGGTTGGTATTGTCGTTTGAGAATGGTTTATGAAGTCGAAAAATTCCTTCGAAAGATTTGAACAGCCTGTTTCTTTGAAATTATTATATGTTTGTGTTTTTTTGTTTTTTTTCGCTTCATAACGTTTTTTGTGAGTATGTTGGTTTGGATAAGTTATTATAAAAATAATAAATTATATTGAGATTCTTTGATTTATTATTGGATTTGTGTTTCATATAGTTCACAATCTTGCAAAAAATTAAATATAGTTTACTATATTAAAAGACAAAAAAAATTAATATTTTAAAATTATTTTTGAATTAATATTAATTAAATATATTTAAACTTAATATAAACTATTTATTTATATATTTATTTCAATTCTGTTATATATCTAATAAAATCATAAGTAGAAATTATTTATCATCTTGTATTATATTTATGGAAATGCTTAACTTTTATCATCTCCACCTTCATTATATTTCTTTCTTTGATATAGAGAATATTGTATTGAATGCTTCTTCTAAAATGGGTGGTATCTTCAACTTCATCTAAAATTTTTACTAAGGAAAATATTTGAGTCTATTTTGAATGTATGTGTGTTTCCTTATGTTTTTAGTTAATTTAATTAAATAAATAAAGTGATTAAAGAATTTAGAATATAAAGAAAAATTAACCTTAAATAATTCAGCAATTTTATTAAATATGTTGTAACAAACTATTTTATCTCAATATTTATGATATTTTAATATTCATTGCCATCATTTTTTACTTTCAAAAGAAATTCTCTTACAAACTCACTTTTATTGGATAGCGGCTATCATTAATATTGGATAGAGGCTGACATATTGTAAAGTGCCCCTTTAATTAGATGGAACTAAAGTTCATTCTTTAACTTCTCCAATTTTTTTTAACCTAGAAAAAAAAATGCATTCCACCTATCCCATCTACTATGATTTCACACCTTTTAGGATGAAAACCTAGAAAAAAAAAAATTCCACTTATCTCATCTACTATGATTTCACACCCTTTAGGATACAATCTAACTTGGGATGCCAATCATGCATTTAGCATATAATTTTACCAATCGTGCCACTAGATCATTGTGGCAAATGTTTTGCCCCTTCTCTTCCTTTCATTCTAGGTTTGAGTCTTAATTTATTTCTTCACAGGATCTATTCTCTAATTCTTTGTGTACCTTCTCATTTTTTGAAAATTTTGGATCAGTGTAGTTTAGTTTTCACTTTTATACACCGTTTATGAAATCGTAATTTATGTCACTGGACAAGTTTTGATTTTTGTTTTCTTAGATTACGATTTTTGTTTTCTTAGATTACAAGAGATCTCTTACCGTATAATACCAAATTATGCAAATGGAAACATCAAGGCATATGTAGCCACTTAGTATTAGTTCCTCTACTATAGGCAAATGTTGCATTTCTTAAGTATGTTCTATCTCCCATGAGATGCTAATTATGAAAATGCATGAAACAAAGGGGACTTCAAAAACAATAGCACAATATCAAGTAATTGAGTAATCATTTTTCCCTTTTAAATACAAATATTGACAAAAGCATATCTTCATCTGGCACCTTCGTGACCTTCTCACACTGATTACAACTATGTTGTATTTATGGTCTAACTCTTACTTGTCCCTTTTATTATAACTTCAACCATCCACTTCCTTGAAATTATACTTCTTCATTTTCCTCAATTATTATCTTTTCATATCATCATTCATAATATATTTTCTCGAACAAGTTTATTGAGGTTGAGGAATTTCCTAGACTGCCATTTTTTACCAGAATCTACGCACAAATTCAACAAATCTTACAGTGTTTAGATCATGTTTTTGAAGGTGGCAATATATTAACACTATAAAAAACCTCTATGTCAACCAAGATCTTGAAGTCTAACAACTTTAACCTAGATTTACAAAAATCTCTAATAAAATCTATAAAAATATTACCAGAATTTTCATGATTTTCAAAGAAATTTTTTTTGATTAAACTACAACCATTTTCTCTACATTATTGGTTCTCTAGATCTTCTCTTGCCATTTTCCCCGATGTCTCTGCATGTATGCATCCACCTTCGAACTCTAGGATAGGGTTGGCCCTAACATTTGATAGTCAAATGCCGTCATCGAGTATGTCACAAGGTGAGATGCCACACTATTTCCTATAAGTTTTATGTTATTAGTCTTACCATCTGGCAATGGCATAGGACTATAGTAATAGAAAGGGCACCATTTTACATTAGTTCAACTACTTGTTGTCACAAAGTGTCATGAATAAGCAAAGTTTTATATTTTTCCATCTTATTTGGCCTCTTCTCGAGGCCAAGAGACAAAACTATATATTATAGTTATCCATTTAGATAACATTTTGAAACTGTTGAAACTATGTTGAAACTAATGTTAGTATTAATCAAAAGAAATAAATGCTAATTTACAAACCACAACTAGTTGGAGTAAATGTTTTCATTTCGCAAGAAACTTGTAACTTGTAATTGCTAGGTGGTGAAACTAATGTTAGTATTAATCAAAAGAAATAAATGCTAATTTACAAACCACAACTAGTTAGAGTAAATGTTTTCATTTTGCAAGAAACTTGTAACTTGTAAGTGCTAGGTGGTGCATGCTACGTACTGCATGTTGCTGCCAGGTGGTCCATATTGCATGTTGTTGCTGTAAGCATCAACGCAAAACTATAATAGGAATATGAAGAAGTAGAAAGAATAGGAAAGTTCAGACTTACTTAACGACCTTGTCTACCTTGCTTAATGACCTTGTCCTCTTGGCCTGCTTACCTTCCTACAAGACTAGGTGGCCATCCAAGAGAATTGAGGATGAAACCTGTGCTTTGGATCTATTAATAACGGGTATGGTTGGCATGGATTCAGGCTGGGAAAATTTTCTTGTGCTCATAAAAGAGATACAGACCGATTTCTGATTCTTTTTTACATTTTTTCTGCAAAAAAATCAAGCAAATCATATGCTCAGTAGCCAATATCTTCTCTAATCAATCCCTCGTGAAAAAAAGTGTAATATTTTTCTAAATTCCTAGATATCTTAGGTTTATTTTTTGTTTTTAGGCAGTAGGATTGAAATCTCTTTATGTTCAATTCTGGCTAGTGATATGTATATTTCTCATGTCTAATTTGAATGTAATGCACTGAACATGTATAGTTTTCATATTTTTCATATCTAAATTTAGTGTAATACGAGGAATATGTGTATTTCTCATAGCACACAATGTAATACGAGGAATATAATAAACAAAACATGTATCTTTTTTATAAATACAGAAAAAACTAACGAACTTAAAACATACCACAGTGCTGCATAAGCGTTTGTGTTTAATGAGAGTACATTGTAGAGTCGCCTTCATAGAAGACACATGAACTAGCTTTTCCATACCTATGATCACTAAAATGTAACTCTCCATGTAAAAATGGCGAAATATAGCTCCTTGTGGAGACATGGGTTTTTCTTCCTCATTTTTGTCTTTTCTCAGACTGATATGCATCAAGTCTGGTTGTTGCTTCAGACAAGACCATAATCTGCGTTCATCGCCGTCCATGGCTAGTGTTGTGGCTTGTTCGCATTCTATGGTAGAGTTCTGCATAGTGCAACGGCCTCTGAAAATTTTATGTCGGCGTATTTCAGTGTTATTCGATGCATACTGATTTGTCTATAAAATATTTACAAATACATCTCCATTAATGAAACCTCCGCCAGCTGGAAGCAATGCGGCTCCTGGCATTCAATATTCGAAGAATTTCCCAAATTAACCTACACTATATTGGATGATCTGTAAGCACGTAACAACAAAGGCTGCATGCGTTGAGATATAAATAATTAAATCGGAGATAGCCAGAAACCATCATTTTTCAGGGAGACGATGATCCAACAATAGAGAAGAGTTGGAATTCAATCGTTGATCACTGCATTTCCGTTCCGCTCAGCTGCTTCAAGTTAAAAGAACCAGCTACGCAATGCTTCGCTTCCTTCATTCAAGATAGACAGAACAACAACATTCCACATGACCAGCATTTCCACATGACCAACAGTAGAACCGGGACTATGGCTCCCCAGCAGCTCATCTGTTATGCAAATAGGGAGATCTTCTGTTATGCTCACCACATGTATGCACTCTCGATTCACCCATTTTTCTAACTACTTTCTAAACTCATTCCAGGTTTTCATGACAGTCGAGAGAACCTCAGCTCATGCTTGTTGCTACTACGAGTACTAACCAAGCTTCTAAGCTTTTCCACTCAGCTATGCAACATGCAAGATTAACATAGAATGGTACCTATCACCGTTGTCCTCCTCTTCGGCCACGTTTCTATCATGCATTGTGATATGATGCGTTATGTTCAACGAAGTCTCTTGTTATATTCAACTACGTCTTTGTGGTGCTTGGCTTGTCCCTCGTGGTGGGGCCAAAAACTGGTGTTTTCTTGAGTTCGTAGCTGCACAAATGACTGATATCTTTTCATGTGGTAACTCAGCAACTAATATGAAGGTTATTTTTTTCAGGAACAACTTAGTAGTGTCAGGATTCAAATTGCTTCTTTTTGTCCATAATATATATGGACAACACTATTCTCGTGTTTCATCGAACTCCCTGCTTTTCTCCATCAATTTTTGTTAGTTCTTTATTGGTAAATTCATGTAATGTGTGAAAACCACTGAGAGCATGGAATAGAAGCGTGCCTTCTATGATAATTAGTGCTTTGCTTCTTTTGTGGATTGCAGATTTGATAATTGTTGAAGAAACGATTACAAGGTTTAATCGTATTGTATGTTTCGAGGAAGCAAATAAATGAAGCGAGTCATGGATACTACCGTCTTGGGTAATTGTTGCTTTGGTTGTTCTGGGTTTCAACGAATTTTTGGCACTTTTGAGTTATGTTATATGCATTCTTTCGTGACATAATGTATATGCTTCGTTTCTTATCTCTACTGAAGTATGCCAACTAGCCTTGAATCATCGCTGGAATTTATTGCTAACAGGAATCCAATCTATGTCGGCGTGAATTCTATTCTTTGCCTATTGGGCAAAGCTCTTTTTGTGCAATTGGACATCCCTCTCGAGTTCCAGCATGTTATAATTTGGGACATATTTTCTTCTGTAAAACTTTCTCACTTCTATTTAATATATTAGCATTGGACTCTCTGTGCATTTACATTTATAATGTTTGACGTGTGTACTTCGTTCAAATTTCTGGAATATTGTCATTATCGGCTAAGTTTCAATCAACAATTATGGCCCTCTTAAAGAGACACGCTGATGAGGGCCAGAAATTCAGTGGTTCATAAGCATCCAGCAATACCACTATTCTTCGTTCTGAAAACTACGGAGTTGGTGTTAAGGATGTGCAGTTGCAGGACCCTGCACGAAGTTCTTCTCGGTCAAGTTCTGTTGAAAACGTCGAATGCTCGCGTTCTATAAGACATAGAAAAAGCGCACCTGTCAAGGTCACTTATTGATTACCCAGTTCATTGGATGGTATCTTGTCGTGATGTTTTGATAAACCGGCCAAGGATACTACACACTGCTGATCATATGAGAGGGATTTGCTATATTTGTGTGGATCAAGAATCCAAGCAGCCAAGATGACGGCTAAAGGAAATCCTGGCTAGCGGGCCGGCCTAGCTGGCCCGCGGGGAGTTGCCCGGTGAGACTTTGAACTTCTTTACCTTAATCTCTTGACCTTGCTCCTTGACTTCTACTTGACAAGATGTGATCCGATAAGCCCAAGGGTTGTGTGTCTTCATTCGTTTGCTCTCGGAGTTCTGATTCTCGGTATGCTGGTGGTTCCAGTTTCTTTGGGGGAATCAAGTCAGATGTAATATCTCAAATTGCAGAATTTATGCGTTGTACATTTATAAAATAGAATCTCACTAAACCAGGCAACCATGTAGTCCTCAACCACCCGCTTGCTACACTTAAGACAGGGACTAGCTGCCCCGTAGCGCCTTTTGTTTATCTTTAAATAATTAAAGAATAAGTAAACATACAAAAAATTAGTTCACGCTCATTATTCAACTTAGTACAATTTTAGCCATTTTATATGGTTAAGAAACGTTGTGTAATGTATTGTTATAGGAGATTCGGAAGAACGACAGGCTATGAAATTTATAGTACAAACAGCTCAATAGATTATCATATTCTTAGAATTTTAACTTGGAAGAACAAAATACTATATTGTAAAGTAGCGCTTTCACAAATTGAACTCTCTGAGCTTACTACGATACACCTAGATCTTGTCGAGCGTCTCACCTCATCCATAAATGGATGGATGCTACCAAATTTGTTGTTCTACATTTATGTCGCAGAGAATTCATTTGATCTCTCAGCCATGGTATGGGTTAATTGACTTGACGTAGTCTGAGGAGTCTGAGCAACATTAGAACTTTCACAATTGGTCCATATTCTCAGGATTTTTATTAATTACGCGAGGCGTTCTCCTTATTGAAGCGGATATATTGACGGGACGTTTGAAAATTCATGCGTTAGACAACCATCCATTCGTTCAGGCTGTGCCACCGCTGTCTTCATGTCACTCTCTTGGGCACTCTTAAATTCGTGGACAGACATTCCCCATTTCAACTTCCCTGAATGGCTGACTTATTATTAGTTGGTACAGACAATGTCCGTTTTGACTCGTCATCTGTTCATAGTGTTTGCAATCATTTTATCTAATGATCCAAAGGAAAATTGACTTAACCTCGAAGTAGCATTATAATAACATGAAGATAATTTGTTTAAGAAAAGAGCTTTATTATTTTTCTTTTTATTTTTCTCCGATTTCCTCCATGTATCTTCTGACTGATTTTAGATCATTTATGTATGTAGAGTCAATACCCTAACGGATATCATCGTATTCAATTATTGATAAGATTTTAAAAAATTGGGTAAAATCAAAATTAACAATTATAATTTTGTTCTAATAATTAATAATAATATATTTTGGTTGCAATAATTTTTTTGTTATATATTTTTCAATAGTAGATACAAATGAAGCCTAAATGTGGAAAAAGTCGAAGTCGGGATTAAATCGGCAAGGATCCAAAAGTTGAAAAAGTCGTGAAAGTCGGGAGTTTTTCGAAAAAGTCGGCAAAATTAAACGGCCAGCGAAAAAAATCAAAAAATCGAGATTTAATCGGGATTTATTCCCGACTTTTTCCACACTCCCTAGACTATATCAACATATTAATATTTTTATTATACTAATTATTATTTGTTTCCAATTTTCAATTAAATTATATTCCTCTTTATTTATAATGTATTTTATTATATATAATTTCAATTTTTTTAAATATTTAGAATGTAGGAAATTCATAACTAAACTTATAAATTAAAAATATCCCTATAATATAGAAACAAATAGTTGTATTAGTTATTATTTGTTGCATTAAATTATATTTTTTATTTTATTTAAAATGTATTTTTAATTATATATTAATTTCAATTCTTTAAATTATTTAAATGTAAAAAGTTCACAACTTAAACTTTTAATTTAAGAATGTCCTAGGCACAAATTCCTAAAAAAACAAATTACTAAGACTTTTGTATTAAATCTATGTTATTTATATTTAAATAAATTTAATAATTAAACACACCAAAAAAAGAGTTGTAGATCATTATTTAACTAAGTACAATTTTAATTGGGATCCCTCTTTGGGTAAGGCTCTACTCTCTTCTACTTGATTATTGACAAATAGAGTCCTTAATAGCCATAGGAAACAAGCTACAACAGTTTGTTAAAGCTTTTGAAGCCACTAGGAGGGGAAAGTATACTTCCTTTGCTCGGATATGTGTGGAGATGGGCCTCTCGGGAGCTCTTCTAGACGAGATAATCTTGGAAGTTCATGATGAGGAATGGGTTCAAACCATAGACTATGAACATATTCTGTTCAGATGTCACAAATTTCATGAACATGGGCACCTATTCAGGGATTGCCCTCTCAATATAATAGAGATTAAGAGTAAAGCTAACACTATGAAAGACTCTGCATGCTTTCACAAAATGGCAAACAAAGGAAAAGGTAGCAAGAAATGATCAAAAGCACAGAAATCTAAAGGACTACAAACCAGCCAAAACAGGTTTCAAGTCTTGGAGGTGGAAGAAGAAGCTAACACAACAGACCAGACGAAGGGGCAGGAATTAATGGAAGAAGGGAAAAAAGAGGACAAGGAATAAACACCAGATAAAATCCTGTAGATAGAAACGACAATGAGCGATGCAGAAACAAAGATGGATCATGAGATGACCCAAAGTGAGATGGAAACATAGGACCAAGAACTTCAGGCGATCCTTAGAGAAGGAGAATCTTGATTTGGAAGTTTTTCTGTCTAAAAGGAACTAAAAGAGGGATAGACTCTTTACCTCCAGAGGAGTTCAATAAAGTCCAGTGACTATATCTATGGAAAACCCAAAACAAAGCACCGGAGAGGCAAAGGAACAAGGAAAGGCAGAGCAATGAAGGGGTAAAAACGACAAAACCCATACCTGGATTAGCACCTAGAAACCCAAGAAAAAAAAGAGGCAGAAAAAAGCAGAACGAGTTATTAATGGAATGTGGAAAGGTAATGATAGCCTTAGGTAAGATGAAAGACCTAACCAGCTACTCCTTTACCAATCTTTAACAATGAAGTTTACTTCTTGGAATATCAGAGGTCTTGGTAGTAAAATAAAACAACGATTGATTAGTAATAGAATGAAACAAATAGCTCTGAATGTGATCTTCATCCAGGGAACTAAATGCTCCATTCATAAATTAAAAGAGATTCATAGCATGTGGCTCAATAGCTATGAGTTCCTGGAAGTCAAAGCGGAGAATACAGCGGGAGGTATAATCACCTTCTGGAATCCTAAGAAAATATAAATTTTAGATACTGAGGCAACACAAGACTATATTTCTGTGGTCATCGAGCCTGTCGGAGACAAATAAACATACCTAATCACTAATGTGTATGGACCCCAAAGAGTAGAAGGAAAACTAAAATTTCTTAATTCTCTGGAAGAACTCAGAGACAGACATGGAGGCATGCCATGGATTCAGGGAGGGGATTTTAATATGATTAAATCGCCTTCAGAGAAAAAAGGTGGAAATAGAGTTCAAAGTAAAGACTCTCTGAAGTTTCAGTCTTTTACAGATACTATGAAGTTAGTAGACATTGTAACTAATAATGGAATTTTTACTTGGAACAGCAAAAGAGGAGGAGAATCTCAGGTGGCTTGAAAATTAGACAAATTCATGATATATGAAGACCTTATGCTCAATAATAAGGAAATTTCAGCACAAATCCTGCCCTTTAGAGGATCTGACCACTAGTCGATTCTTCTGGAGGAGCATAACATTGGAACTCCAAGGAATAGACCTTTTCTATTTGAAAACATTTGGCTTTCTCATCCAGATTTCAACAGTAATATTGTCAAATGGTGGTCAGAAGATTTGAACATTCAGGGCACCAGAATGTTCCTTCTACAAAAAATACTAAAACACATCAAGCTTAGGCTCAAGGAATGGAACAAGAATGAATTTAGCAACATCTTTGTTGCTAAAAAGCAGTAGAAGGAAAAATGCAGGAACTCAACCAAATCCTTATCAAAGACGGCTTTGGTGAAACTAGAAATATGCAAGCCACCAAATACCATCAAGAATGGGAGGAATCATACAAACAAGAGGAAACATTATGGAGGCAAAAATCGAGGGTTCAATGGCTCAAAGAGGGAAAAAGAAACACGAAATTCTTCCATAGATCCACAATGGTGCACAGAGTTCACAACAGAATCTCAATGATCAAGGACGAGAGTGGTATTCTTCACAACTCTCATGCTGAAATAGAAAAAGCTCTGGTCAAGCACTTTCAAGGCATTGCCAAAGAAACTTTTTATGACAGAGAGAATTCCATCAGAAACATCACAAAACACATTCCTAGGCTGGTATCCAGTGAGGACAATTTCAACCTCAACAAGCCAGTGACCAAGGATGAAGTCAGCGAAGTGCTCAAAGAGATGCAAAATAATAAAGCATCGGGCCCAGATGGTTTCAACGTTGACTTTTTCAAGGCCTGCTGGAGTACAGTTAAACAGGATATTCTAAATGTGGTAGAAGATTCCAGAATGAATAAAACTATCCTGAAAGTTCTGAATACTTCTTTCATTGCACTTATCCCCAAGTAGGAGGCTGCTCAGACTCCTGACAAGTTTAGACTATAGCTTTATGTAATGTGGTTTACAAGATAATATCAAAGGTGGTGGCCAATAGACTCAAACCTCTCCTCCGTTCCCTAATTTCGATGAAACAAGCTGGTTATGTGGAAGGAAGGCAAATTCTTAACAATATCATTCAAGCTCATGAGGTGGTTCATTCCCTGACTATCAACTGAAAAGTTGGTATGATCATGCAACTAGGCATTGCTAAGGCCTATGATAAACTAAGGTGGAACTATATCAGGAAAATACATATAGCTATTGGGTTTGATCACAACTGGGTAAGATGGATCTTGGCCCTGGTTTCCTCCTCAAGTTTCTCTATTTTGGTCAATGGTTCTCCCTCTAAAACTTTTCTTCCCTCTAGAGGCCTCAGACAGCGGGACCCTCTTTCTCCCTTTCTCTTCATCCTCATGATGGAAGGACTCGGTCGGTCTATGAATCATGCTAAAGAAGTCAGTAAGATCAAAGGTCTCCAACTCTGTGATAGGGGCCAGGCTTGGACTCATCAACAGTTTGTGGATGACACATTGCTGCAAGGAATACCCACAATCAAAGAAGCTCATGCATTCAAGCAAATTCTGAATGAATTTTCCAAGGCTTCAGGTATGGAAGTTAATCTCACCAAATCCAAAATATTTTTCTTCAATACTAATATTGCTATTCAAAAGAACATTGCTAAAATTTTGGGCTTTCAAAGGGATTTTCTTCCCTCAAAATATTTGGGGATTTCACTAACTGCTAAGCCTCTACACAAAAGCATCTGAGAGCCGGTTATCAATAAATTGCAAGACAAAATCAGAAAATGGATGATAAGATCCTTATACCTCGCTGGCAGATTAGTGCTTACAAAGGTTGTTCTATAAGCAATCCCAGTTTTTATGCTGTCTGCTCTCCCAGCTTCTAAAGGAGTTTTGCAGCTTATCAGAAACATACAAAAAAACTTTCGTCGGGGAAATGGGGAAGAAAAGGAAAAATGGATCTTAGTAGCCTGGGAAAAAATCTCCAAACCTAGAAATCATGGAGGTCTAGGATTGGATGATCCTGAAATTTTAAGCAAAGCTCTAGGGGCTAAATTATGGTGGTGTTGGCTAAAAGAACCAAAAGCTCAGTGGGCTACAATTTGGAAAGAAAAATATTCCAGTTCATGGCCTAGTGAGGATCATATAAGAATGGATGGTAATATGAAAGGATCACATATATGGAATAGAGCCTGAGAGAATAGAGGTCTTGTCCAAGAGAATGGCTTTTGGGAAATTAAAAAGGGAAACTTAACTCTATTTTGGGAGGACAGATGGCAACAAGAACCCATTCTTTTGAAACAGGATTTAAAGGAACTTAAGGCAGAGACAGATGCTAACAGATTAATCAAAGTTAAGGATTTCTGGGATCAATGTGGCAAGAAAGAGGAATTGGAGGAAATTAGATCTTAGAGATGACAACTCATTAAAAAACAAAGCTGAAATACTAATGCAAGAGTTAGATCGAAGGAAAATTCTAGTTTTGGAAGGGAATGACCATCTAAGATGGGGCAACAACAATGAGGGCACCTTTAAGCTCAAGGATGCTAAAAATATTCTCCTTGGTTTGGCTTCACAGGCTCCAGAGAAAGCATGGCAAAGACTTTGGAGATAACAAGGTTGGATGAAAATTAAACTCTTCATGTGGCTGGTGCAACACAGGAAGACTTTGACATGGGACAATATCAGAAGAAGAGGTGTACTGGGGCCTTCCAGGTGCCAACTCTGTGAAATCCAAGAGGAAACAATGGAGCATCTTCTCAATGACTGCTCCTTTTCCTCCAAACTGTGGGATTCTTTTGCCTCCATATTCCAGTAGTCGGACAGAGACCATGGAAGCATCATCAACACCCTAAGCAAATGGAGAAGCAATTTTTCGAATAATGAAGTTCTTAGCATTGTCTGGGTTCTAACACTGGGCTTCATCATCTAGAATACTTGGAAAGAAAGGAATAATACGATTTTCAAGGAGAAAAAACATCCTCAGTTTCCTTTATGATCAGATCATAAAACAGCTACACGAAATGGTGGGTTCTATTGTCCGAAATCTCCCTGAGAATCCTCCCTCGGCTTTTGAGTGGAGGTTTCTCTACCAGCTAGGATGACAAAGTTTTATTCCTCAAAGCCTGAGTAGGAAGAATCTCTTCAGAGAAACTAAGCTTGATTTTTGGCAACCTCCCCCCAACGGCGTTTTGAAGTTCAACATTGGCAGAGCCTCAAAGGGCAACCCAGGCACAACAAGTCATGGCGGAGTTTTAAGGGATGAAAGAGGGAACATCCTATTTATTTTCCATGGTCATCTTGGAAAGGCCACCAACAATATGGTAGAAATTATAGCTATGGAACACTATTTAGAATTCTTGCTTCATGATAATCAACACAATGTGATTGTTGAAGCTAATTTTGAGTTAATTATTAACTCAGCCAAGAAAATCGGTTGGGGTACGGCACCAGAAAAGGTCTAAAAGAATTGGAGGCTCATTTTGATCTTTTAATGGATCCACAACTACCTCCAAGGCCTCCAAACTATAACTTTTAAACATGTTCGAAGAAAGGCCAATAAGTTGGTGGATCTACTCGCCAATCAAGGAGTAAATTGCACAGAGGAGAAATTTGCAAAAAAATGGCAAGAGTTAACCCAACTAATTCTCAAGGCGAAATGCCATGATCAAGCCGAGGAAGACTAGTTGATGTTTAGAAACAAGTCTATGAAGGGTAGTACTATTAATCCAGAAGTGATATGAACAGAGGAATGTACATTTTCAGTTTTACAGTGAGCAGAGAGCCATGGTGGTATAAAGTTTGGAGCAGCAAGCTTATTTAGAGATTCAGTGGCTACAATATGGATGGCCTTTCTCTGAGGATTTTGAGACATGCAAATGAAGATAGAACTGAGTTTTGGATCAGGGCCATGGAGACGACAACCAATTGATTCAGTGGATACTCTGTCAGATGGCCCTCACTATTCAAAGAAAGATTGGCTGGCAGGGGTTTCATCTTTCTTGGTATCAGGGACTCTCGACAACCGCAAAACCAGGCTCTTTCTGTCCGGGAGCGGTATTTTGTGTTGGGCTTGGTTCTCAAATGATCACTGGACATTTTGGGTGGATACTCCTCTTCCCATAGATCTAGAAGAAAAATTTCAAAGGCGGACAACCACGGCGACCGCATCACCGTAAGTTCTCCGTCGGGGCTCGGAATACCTGGTGGGGAATGGCTTTCCAGTGATTGCGAGCCTCACGGCTAGAAAACTGTTTTTCTTTTTTCGCAGCGAACACATCCTGAGCGCAACACGTGGTCGGGGGGTCAATTTAAAAACCGCTCTGATCGGGAGCTATTGTTCGGTCACTTTAGTTGGTGCGATATGATTGTCAGTCGTTGGATCTTCAGTAGCAGATAGACGACTAGGAAAGAACGTGCTAGTTGGTAGACGAGTTGGTTTACAGTCGCGCTTCTAGTCATCACGATTTAGTCCTTCACTGTTGGACTGGGTATGTTGGTTCAACGGTATAGATTTTTGGTTCGAGTGCCTGGTTGGCGGAAAAGTCAGTGCAAACTCAACTTTGACTTCAGTTTGACTCTGAATTTTGGTTCCATTTCCGATCTCCCTTTTGTTTGGTCATATTTGGTTTTTTTTTTTAAAAGATGGAAGTTTTGCCATCGTTTGGGGGGCTTTCAGATCCCTCCCTGGCTCCACACCCCTGGTGGATTATTGTAATTATTATATATTATTAATGGAATAGAAGGTCCTGCTCTTGTTTAGCAAATTTTTTTTTATGTTATTTATGTTTAAATAAATTTAATAATTAAACACTAAAAAAAGGTTGCAGATAATTATTTAACTAAGTACAATTTTAACTCGGAAATGAAACCTGGTCTAATGTATTATTAGAGCGAAGACCTACACGCTATGAAATTTACACTGCAAAGTGTAAGCAACTTAATCGATTAAGATATTCCCATAACATTAACTTGAAACAACATAATACAATACGGTAAAAGATCTCTTTGAGAAATTGAAGTCTATAAGCTTTACTATAATACACCTCGATCTTCTGGACCGTCTCACCTCTAAGTCAAAATTCATTTAACATAATATAATATGGTAAAGGATCTCTTTTAGAAATTGTAATCTATAAGCTTTCTATAATGCAACTCGATCTTCTTGAGCATCTCACTTCTTAGCCAAAATTCATTATTCATTTGGGTTATTAGCTCTGAGATCGATTAATTGGCGAGATCGATTAATTGGCTCGATGTAGTATATCACTATCATTTTTACAATTGAAACATTTTTTCAAAGATTTATGTTAATTACACAAGGCGTTCTTTTTATTGAAGCAAATATATGCCTTAGACAATTATCTAGTCCTTCTAATTGTGCTATTGTTGTCTTTATGCTTTTTCTCTAGGGTAAGTATTATGCACTAAGTAAATTATTCGCTTATTTGTTTTTAATTTTATTTATTAAATATTAATTTATTCTCATGTAATTTTATTT
The DNA here is from genome assembly GCA_000404065.3 of Pinus taeda. Classification (NCBI taxonomy): domain Eukaryota; kingdom Viridiplantae; phylum Streptophyta; class Pinopsida; order Pinales; family Pinaceae; genus Pinus; species Pinus taeda. Next base: position 185,493 of record APFE031227406.1, read on the forward strand.
ATTAAATATCAATTTATCTTCATGTAAGGATAAGATGAAAAGATAAAGAGCTATTGATTGGCTTAGTGCATGGTACTTAATATTTGATTTCGAAATTTAATTCTTATTTGTCATAGTTGTGACTCTTACTATGTAAAGGAGTCTCTTTTTAGATTGGTGTGTGGTTGAGATATTGACTAAACCAAGTGATTGTATGTCTAATATAGTCTACCAATCTGTAAACTATATTAAATGTATTTATATGTAACATTATTTGATATGAATATAGAATCTAGTGTGCATTATCAAATTTTATGTTGGTATCATAGTTTGTATGGCCCTGAGCCTAGCCTCCCTCATGGGAGTGATGGGGAATAAAGAGTATATTTTTTTTAGAATTTAGCTTTTCCATCAAGTAGGGTAGTGAAAGTCGAGGGAGAGTAATTATGTGCGTGTAGCATTGATTTTGCCTACTGATTAGTTGGACCTGGGAGCGGCAGTGGTGTCTGGGTGTTGGAGCGGTGGTGGTTTCTAATCTTGGATCTGCCCATAGTTTTAGTGGTTCCTATTCTTCCTTTGGGATCTGTTCGAGGGCGGCATTCTGCAACAATGTTAACTACTATGCTCATTCGGTTGCTCTATAGTGAGAGGGTAGACGAGGCCACTCAGAAGGGTCGAGTGCTCGAAGAATGGTTGTGATTTGCCATGAGTGGTGTTGTAGCGCTAGTAGTCGTGGTGTGTGTGGTAGACCACCGTGCCACCATTATGTCGGCGTGGAGCGATCATCACGTAGCTGCTAAGCTAATATGCGGTGGGTTGATCAATGCGATGCACTATGGAACCTATTGAAGTATCAGTGGAGGAGTCGACCAATCTGGGCGTGGTTCACTCGCAGAATGTGTCGCTTCGGGGTCAACTCTATTGTAGGGTACTACTCACTGGTCAACTTGGTTGTGCTAGCCACCTAGTGGAGATGTCGAAAAACTAGATTGCTCATCGATTCTCCTTTGTATTGTTATTTTCAGAATGTATCTTCTGAGCTTGGCATACGTAGGTGTGGAGACACTCTTAGAGGTGTGCATTTTTGAATTTTAACCCGGTATCACATCATGAAGCAAGGAATGTCTAAAAATTCGTTGACTCTCAATGAGAGATTTTTAGTAGATTGGACAAATTTGGTGTCTCTTTAGCTGCAAAATAATAAAATCTTAGAGAAAATATCTACAAAAGTGGGGATGTTGATAAGATTTGAAATCCTATTTTTGTTTCACAATTCTTTCGAGGGATCCATTTCATCGTAAATAGGGAACTGCTTGAATTGGCAACAACTGGACGTTCTAGACAACCTGTTTGATAAATCCCTTGATCGCTTCAGTCGACCATACGACTCTATGTTCGAATTGTACTATTGTTTTTTCATTTGGGCGAGAAGCAGCGAATCGATGGACATAATTCGACACAGAGTGTTGGGATACTTCAGTAAGAGGAGGGGTCTCTTGGTGCCGCTACAAGACTCGCATCTGCTAACAGTCGAGATTACAGGATGTTGAAAATATAATTTCACCGGGCGGTCCTGCATTTAATGCACCCAGAAAACCACTCAGGGCAAACCTAAACTGCCGGTATCATATCACACCACCCTTCAGCGTAAAGTAGTTTCCGTGCAACGAGCTCCGATGCAATTTGGAGCTGACAAGTGTCCAGCAGTGATGCAGGCATGACGTAAGCCTCAGGGCTCCATCGGAAGGTAACCTGCTGTCACCTCACCCTGTCCGATATCCGTTTGATTGAGGTTGCTCGCTCTCCGCCGTTCGATTGAAGGGAAATGACTGTGCAGTTTAAACCTGTCCAAAGTACACCGGCCCGTTGAAAATTAAATACATTCCATACCTTATGATTAACGACTGACATGTTTTTGGTAAAGTCCTTTAATATCACATACGGCGAAGTAAATAAAAGTATGGGCGTAAATTTATTTTTATTGTTTTTGATATATTTTTTTAATTCGACGTTAACCTTTTGTAATGAAAAAAAAACGCGGGCATAGTAAGTGATTATGTAATTGCACATTAAAAAAAGGGCAATGTGTTGTGTGAGTTTGTAGACGGGGATGTTGTATGTGTGTTCGCTGCAGCGAACGAAGAACTGGGAACTCCGAAAAAGAACAGAGTAAATGTTGTATTACAGGGGAAGCACAGATGTGCAAAAATGTTTTGGTTTGAAATGTAAAAGAAAAATGCAGCAGCAGTGAAAA